>JAVJIF010013745.1:0-135357 GCA_038442645.1 Agave tequilana
CATGAGAGGAGTCATGTACTATTTGGATGACAGAGTGTCCCCTCCCAGCTTGGTTGCAGTCAGCTTGATCCTATTCTACTCTGGCACTTGCATTTGGGTCATCCCTCATTGCAGAAACTTCGGTCGGTAATTTCTCTTGAGTCTTCTTTCTCTACACTTGGTTGTGTGTCTTGTGAGATGCTCAAGCATCATCGCGTCTCTTTTCCGAGTCGAGTCAATAACCGTAGTAGTTTTGCTTTTGAGTTAGTTCATCTGCTGCCTGGGGTCCTAGTCGTGTGCCTTCATCTAAAGGTTTTAGATATTTCTCATATTTGTTGATGATTTCTCTCGTATAACTTGGCTATATTTGCTAAAAGAGAGATTTGAAGTTTCTAGTGTCATCTAACTTTTAATAATGAAATAAAAACTCAATTTCTACCTCTATTCGTGTGCTTCATACTGACAATGCCCTAGAATATATGAAAAATGATCTCTTTTTATTCTAAGAATGAGATTATTCATCAAACATTTTTCTCTCATACGTCCCAACAGAATGGTGTTACGGAACACAAACACAGACACATCCTAAATGTTGCTTGAACCATGATGATTCATATGCATGTTCTGAAGCATTTGTGGGCTGATGCAGTGTTAAGTGCCTGTCATTTGATTAATAAGATGCCCTCCTCAATCTTCATGAAAAATCCCTTTTTCATGCCTATATCCTGGCAAAAGTATCTTCTTAGTTTCTCCATGTGCTTGTGGTTGTACATGTTTTGTTTAAGATTTGTCTCCAGATCTAGATAAATTATCTCCTATGTCTATAAAATGTGTCTTTGTTGGATATTCTCGAACTCAAAAAGAATATCAGTGATATAGTCCATCAACCAGAAAGTATTTTGTGTCAGCTGATGTCATATTTTTTGAATCAGTTCCCTACTTTTCTCCACAAGGTCCAGTTACTGCATCGGAGTCTATTTCTCTTTCACTATTGTTCTTTTGTCTGCACCTGTTGTTGTCCATAATGTCTCTTCGACATTGTCATTAAAAGACACTGCAGCGCCACCTGTACCAAAGCCACCTCGGGAAAAAGATTTCATATATGTTTACACTTATCGGCAAAAAGTTCATGCCTTTGAACCGGTTCCGACCGCCTCCTCTCTAGTGGTAGGTCCACCTCCTCAGCCGTCAATATCTTCCTCTGATTTTGATGTTCCTATTGCCCTCCGCCAAGGTAAATGGTCTTGTACTCATCCTATTTCTCATTTTGTTTCATATGATCGTCTTACTCCCTCTTTTACCAGTTTACCTTGTCTTTGTCCTCTGTATCTTTACCCATGTCGTATGAGGAGGTGTATTGGTACCTGCCTGGAAGCAGGCTATGATGAGGAGATGGATGCTCTTATTTCTCAAGGAACTTGGAGTTGGTCTTTGCACCTGTTCTATACCTTGAAGTATCGCCCTGATGATTCAGTGGATCGGTATAAGGCCAGGCTTGTTGCCTAAAGATATACTCAGACATATGGCATGGACTACTTTGAGACTTTTTTACGAGTTGATCGGTTGAACTCCATTCGAATTATGTTTTCTGTTACAATTAATATGTAGTGGCCTTATTTCAACTAGATGTCAAGAATATTTTTCTCTATGGGGACTTAAAGGAGCAAGTTTATATAGAGTAACCTCCAAGGTATAGAGCTCAAGGGAAGAATACTGTCTGTATACTTAGAAAGGCAGTCTATGGACTCAAACAGAGTTCAAGGGCATCGTTTAAGAAGTTCAGCATGGTTATCTCTGGTATTGGATTTGCTTGTTGTCATTCAAATCACTCAGTGTTTGTTCATCATACTAAGTCTGGCTTAATGATATTGGCTGTGTATGTTGATGATATTTTGCTAACTGGGAGTGACTCTGTGGCCTTAGCAGAAATAAAGAAATATCTCAAACGACATTTTGTGACGAAGGATATGGGAAAGCCAAGATATTTTCTTTGAATTGAAGTGTTTATCAAAAGCATGGTTTACTTCTATCTCAGAGGAAGTATACACTTAATCTCCTTGAGGAAACTGGCATGTTGGGGTGCAAACCTGCTACCACTCTAATGGAAGCAAATATGGATTTATGGTGTGATAATAGTCATCTACTTGATGATCCAAGACAGTTTAGGAGATTGATTGAGAAGTTGATCTACTTGACAGTTATTAAGCCTGATATAACCTTTGCAGTTGGAGTACTGAGTAGGTTTATACATCAGCCTAGAGAGATTCACTGGACAGCTGCTCTGAGGATTCTTGCCATTTCAAAAGCTCTCCTGGAAAAGGTTTGTTGTACAAGAAACATGGACATGTTCGTATTTTGGCTATCTGACTCAGGATATGCTGGTGATAAGGGAGATAGGAAGTCCATTACTGGCTATTGCACATTCGTTGAAGGAAATCTGGTGACATGGAGGAGCAAGAAATAAGATG
Source organism: Agave tequilana (assembly GCA_038442645.1). Classification (NCBI taxonomy): domain Eukaryota; kingdom Viridiplantae; phylum Streptophyta; class Magnoliopsida; order Asparagales; family Asparagaceae; genus Agave; species Agave tequilana. The sequence goes on from JAVJIF010013745.1 coordinate 2,448, forward strand.
TTTCTAGATCCAGTGCAGAGGCTGAGTATTGAGTCATGACACATACTAGTGAAATGATGTGGCTGAAAAAAATGTTATTGGAGTTTGGTTTAGTCATTTTGACCCTATGCCTATGTTTTGTGATAGTCAGTTTGTTATTTATATCGCACAAAATCAAGAGTTTCATGAGAGGACTAAGCATATAAAGGTTGATTGTCATCTGGTCAGAGATGCATTGACCAAAATGTGGTTTCTCTCCTATTTACTCCATCTTCAAAGCAGTTGGCAGATCTGCTTATCAAAACAACTTCTCCAAAGATGTTTTTTGTCTTATGTAGCAAGTTGAGCATGGTTGACATTTATGCTCCAGCTTGAGGGGGTGTTAGAATAGTTATTGGGTTATTGATTATTGAGTTATTCGGCTTCTACCCAATAGACCCATACCCATTACTTTTATTATATATATGTATTGTCTCTGCTTTATTATCAATCAATTCCTCTTTAGGGTTTTCTATTTCTCTACACTTAGAAAATAATAAATAGGTCTACATTTTCAAAAAACTCCAGAACATTTGTAGCCTGCACACCGTAAGTGGGCAAATGAGCATCCAAGTGTGGAAGTTGAGCATGTCATATGGAAAAGGATAACTTCCCCACTTTTCACTCCCATGCTCTCTGGATGGGGATAATTGTATAAACAAAAACGAAAGACATTGATTTAGGACGTCCTATCACAGAGAAAAGAAATGGATTTGAAAAACTGTCCAATTGTTACTACATATGGCAATTTAGAGAGTTTTTTTTATAACTAGCTCGGTGTCTCACCCCAAGCAAACTCCTGGCTTTGGCCCTGTTCACAAAGTACAAGTATGCCTGTGCATTACTTGAGTCAATATGAACTGCAACTTTCAGCCTTTGTGCGTGTGCAAGCAATCTGAGAGGGTGTGTTTTTTCTCTCTTCTTCTTTTTTTCGCAGGGTGTATATGTTGTTCTTTTTCTTCATGTGTTGTGTGTGTGCGCCGCGCGCATGTGGGTGTGGGTGTGGGTGTGGGATGGGGCTGTAAAAAGAAGGGTAAGCAAATAGGTAAATGAATTAAAACTTGTGACGCACGCTATGTTCCTAGTAAACTTCAGCTAACTAAGCATCATGCAAATTGTGCTCAACCGAATGTTCTGTTAAAGACTTGGGAGTTACCTCCGGAACGCTCTTCTTCAGTAAAGACATGCATGCATAACTTGATGAGGCGGACTGAAGTTGCAATAGATCAAGATAAGGCCCATCAGAACCTTTTGACATGAGTCTATATTTCCCCGAGACCGCTTCTGAGGCTTGCGAGATGTTCTTGCTACATCAGTACTTTCACGCTCACTATCACTGCCTTCCTACCAATTTACAGTTAAATGTTAAACAAATAAAAGCACAAAAATGGATAATTTGTCTGATTATGATACCAATGGCCCATTAAATAATCAATAAAATAAATTTACATGATTTTAGAAAGGTGTGCATGAAAATTAAATGGTTAAACATTAATTTCACAAATACGTAGTTTGATTAACTTTGCAATTTAACAGTGAATGTGAAACAAAAAATAAAGATAAAACTTGTTGGACAAGTGAACATTACACATATCAACAAAATGCCAAAAAATAACAACAATACAATCAAACTACCTATGTATTCCCATCTAAACAATCAGGGGCCTAAGATAATGAATTCAAATTAACATCAACATTATACCTAAGTTTTCAGAAAGTGGTTGACATAACATTTTTGACTCTGGAGACGAAAAAAACAATAGATTCTGTAACTAATGAATTGAGGTCGAAAAAATCAAAACGTGTCAAATAATCATAATTTCTGCACTCAGTATCAAGTTGAATATGAGTAATAAAAAGGAAATAGATTCTGTAACTACATTTTTTACAAACTAAAGGTGCATATGGTTCTAATTTAGCTTTCTTGACTGTTTTAAGATAAAAAATTTGAATTCTGGATCTTTGTCCTAAAAGTCCGTGAAATTATGGATAAGACATATGCTAGGGAGCTCCGACCAGAACTTACAAACAATAGGGGCATATGGTTCCAGTTTAGCTTTTCCTATTCTGTTTTAAGATAAATCGTTTCTGGATCTTTGTAACTAAAGGTTCACGAAACGTTGGATTTCAGACAGACGTTGGGGAGAATGGATATGTGACCCAATCCGTGGATAAAAATGTACAAGGCCCATCACAAACAATACCTCATTTATTAAGATGAAGTAGTTTAGGGAAAATTGACCAACTTAAATCATTCGCCTAATTTTCCTGAAAGGCACTAGGGAACCCCAGCATAAGTGGCCAGGCCTCTAAATATGCATTCCAAAAAACTTTCAGGCCTAGATGCAACGAGGATGTTTCCAGAAGATCACTGTACTTGGCACAACTTATGCGTCCCAACCATTTCACAGTACCTAGTAAATATGATACTCCACATATGAAAACTGGATTTTAGTAATTCTTCACAAACAGGACAGCTCCTAAAAGATTTCCTCGACCTAGAAATATAAATAGATATAACTTTAAAAAAACTATAGCATTTGATACACACAAAAGAACTCTTAAAATATTTAAAACCACCTTGACTTTTGAATCTTAACAGAATGTCATGGAAAATCTTCAGAACTGATTTCCAGATTTCAAAAATGCCAATTATATGCATTTGCAGATCAGGCATAAAAAATCAAGATGAATAAAAAATCATCAAGAGTGAGATTAAAGAGGTCACGAGGATCCAACTCGAGAATGGGACAGATTGCCCCTTTCGTGTTATCCAGATTCTTTGATGTTATTAAGTGTGTGTTTCTATATCGAGTATTGTCACAAAGTTGAACCTTTTCAACTTGTTTTTTGTTGTTCGAGGATAACTGCACCAACCATCACAGTTTGATAGTGATAAGAAGTTTAAGGTTTCTATATCAGAGTTCAGTACTTAAGAAGTCCTCGGGTGCAAAATTTTCTAATGAACAACCTGATAACTCAATCTCAATGGTACATCTCATTAAAGAATCTGTTATTTTTAGAAAGCCTCATTAGAGAATCTGTTATCACAGAACTTCTCTTTATTCAAAGTAAGAGAAACACAGTACATAAGTCATAAGCAAGAAGATGGTCCTAAGTTCTGTTTCAGACCCATCCACGAAGCACGGTCAAAGTTTAAGTTTGTGGCCACGAATGTACGATATGATAAATACATTGGGATGCAATGATTTTTTTTCCAAAACTAAGACATCATTATAGCTACAGCATGAGTTCATAAAATTGCAAGTCCAAATATAAAATAGAGCCTAAAACCCGAAAATGAAATGATTTGAATTTTCAGACCTATGAATCAACTGGACACAAAGTGGACAGTTGAAAATATCAAAGTCATTTAGAACTATGATTTGGAGTGTATAAACTGTGAATACAAACCATTAATCATGATCTGACACTTTGAAACCCTTGCCGCCAACTTTTATATGGTTTGAAACATCCTAGGCACTTCAAACAACTTTGATCTTTCTGCTAACCATCTACATTATGGCCACTAGATAAAAGACTCAAAACCATTTCAATGACCGTTTTTAGGCACTTCTAGAGTGGGCCATGAGGGGTGGAATGCATTTGTAATTTGTGTGGCCCATCATTGGGCTTCACTAATCCACAAAGGTCAAGAAGGTCAAAAGAAAACACACTAATCTTCATTCCAGTTGGTAGCTCTCTTCCCTTTTGGGCTCGGGTATTAACATATTCAGCTGAAACCCATCTCTAAATAAGGGCATATACAAGGTCGAATCGCACCCATATGTCAATAGTATAGTTTTCATGCTTGGAAATACAGTATTATCAAGGTCCATTAGTTTAATTACCCTAGTTATCTAAGATAATATCTGAACAAAGAAAGAACAAGATCGACAATCAGCATCAGCAGTAAAGTTCACAGCCACGGTTGTTCCTGAACAATAACGAAATTTATCAAATCTCACCAGAATATTGTAGTGGTCAGTCATCATAGCAATCAAGCCAGCAACTGTAGCAGTTCCTTCTGGAAGGGACAAGTATGCCTGAAATTGCATAAAAACTGAATTTAGTAGAATTCTAATATATTAATCTAATATATTAAATAACAGCCATATGGCTGTCACGTCAGTGTCATAAAAATTTACTAATAACTTCCGACCAAGGACATATATCCTCTATGAATTTGCCCCAACTATTTGCCAAGAAATTAAGAGAAGCACTTAAATATGACCCTAAAGCAAGAGTGTAGGTTTAAGAAAACCTTCCTTATTGATCAAGAACAAAAATAATGAAATCAAGGAGCAACCTTCTAACTCATCAAGACTAGATGAGTTCAAGCAAACAAGAATGATAACTTGCTACAGAAAAATGGAGAGGGAAGATATAGAACGAAAAGATGGGGAATAAATTTTGCAACACAGTTTCTTGACTAAACTCAATGAACAAGATAAGCACTTAAAATATAAGCCTAAAGTCGGTGAGTGGGGTAAGAAAATCTGGTATATTGGTCAAGAACTTAAAGGTTGCTGCAACCAAGGAGCAATCTTAAAATTCATCAAGACCAGATCAGTTCAGGCAAACAAGGTTGATAAAAATATTTAATACAGTAAACTTCCTGAAGTACCATGATGTAATATATCTCATCACGGGTTAGACAAGAGCACAAAATATGTTATGTCCGGTAAGATCAGCACTCTCACCTTGTTCATATTGTAAAGAGCTTCGACCATCTCTACTGATCTATTTCGTATCATACCAGCCACCTGAAATACAAGCGAAGGACAGTTAAAATATATTAATTAGAGAGACCAGCAGCACATATCACAGACTATACAGTACAATAGATCAGCAGTACAATGTTAAATAAAATTTGATTAAAATAAAAAACAAGATCAAAGATAAGGTCACCTTTCTCCAATCCTTGCCATACTTGCGATAAGCTTCATAAAAACGCTCGACTTCTTCTTTGGACCATTGAGGCCCTAGCATGTCAGACAATTTCCTCTTCTGCACATGTGAAAGACCAAAGTAAAAAAATGTAACGCATAACTGATCTGCAAATTCTCCTATTACATGAATTAGTTTTCGACAATGAAGGAAAATATGTTAAAAGTATCCTGCAACACTACTATTTCACAAGATAATAACATAATACATAGACTACTTAACAAAAATAACTTAAGCTATACTGACCACTTAAAGAAGCAGTTAATCTGTAGCCCATATGGTTATAGTTGCAAGAACTTTATAGAAGTAAAATTTAATACAAGTATTTGTCTTTCTTGGTCATGAAAAGACAAGGGGAAAAGATGGAAGGGCAACCGTGCAGAATGCAAGGCGTGTGTGGAAGCGAGCAGGCAGGAATGAAGGCTGAGAATCTAAGGAAATCATTATATAGAATGATAACTCGCGGGCTAGTACACTTCTCCAAATGGAGAAGTCAACTCTTATAAAGGTAAGTTAGGTTTACAAAGGCTTAAAAAGTATCCCTGCAAATAACCCAAAATATGCAGATCAATGATGTGCAGCAACTCAGCAAGTATACTGTCATATTTGCTTTCAAAGTCATTTCATTTGATATAACAAGAGGTTTAAATAAAGTTTTATTTTGAAAAAAAAAAACAAAATGTAGAAAAATAGATGACCAAATAAATGAAATCAGAAATCTCAGATCAGCAAAAACCCAGGGTACCTAAATTAACCATCTGGGTATAAAAATGTCAAGAAAGCAATTTGTTTCACTAATCCAACTAGTTAAAGAATGTGTGAAATATCATAGCAGAAAGCATTGTCTTTTTCTCTTGACAGTGAATTTTTATGTGATAAATCTGTCATTGTTTCACCTAGCTCATCATTCACATTCATCACCTTATTCTACAAGTGAGCATATTGTCAAGGGAAGGGAATAGATCCAACCAGAGGCAGCTTATTGTGCTATACACAATGTTCCCATGCCAAAACCACTAGCTACCATAGTGACCTAGAAGTAATTAATAATGCATGCAGATCCGAAGTTCAAACTTGCCTAAAACCAAGGCAATAAGATCTCGAAGTACCATGGAACGCAGTCATAAGTTGCAAATCAAATTGCTTAGAAAAGGGGGGGAAGTGTAAATAAAAAAATAAACCAAAGTACAGCAACATACATATATTACAGATTTTTCTTTTTCTTTTTTTTTTCTTTTTCTTTTTTTGTGTGTGTATGAATAGACATAGCACACCATAAAAACTAATTTAGCAAAGCAATTTGAAGACATCGTCAATGCAAAGATCAAGGGATAATCTGAAATAAGATTCAAAGAAAATCCAACAGAATAATTCCTATCCTCGAAAAAGAAAATTAAAGGCCAATAATAATAGGATTATTTTTGTATTGGAGAATGCAAAAAACCATGTAAAAGATGAATAAAGAAGAACCAAACATTAGGGTTTCATTTAACACCTGGAGTTGGGGAGTGAGAGCAAGGATTTTCGAGAGATGAATAGTAGAAAAATTAAGAATTAGATTTGAGTTTGTTGTTTGGTTAGAATTGGAATTAGCAAAAGTTAGGAATTGAGAGAGAGAGAGAGAGAGAGAGAGAGAGAGAGAGAGAGAGAGAGAGAGAGAGAGAGAGAGAGAGGGAGGGGTTAATTCCAACTTTATGATGAACTAGCAACTCAAGAATTCAGTGGTTTATGATGTGGTTTTGGGCTAATTCTAGAATCATCGTTACTTGCTAACTCTTGCCAATTTTTGTTGTTTGGCAAGAAGTAGCAAGAAGTAGCTCAATTCTTGGGTTAACTCCGCTTGCCAAACGAGGCCTAGACGTTTCATTTGATAACTGAACAAACAAAATAACAAATGAAACAATATAATTTACCAACGCAACTAAAATACTTACACATGGCTTATTTTTATTTGCATTTGATCCATCCTTATCAGGCCATTCTTCATTAACTTTAGCAAAGCGCTTATTCACACTTCTAGACTTTCTAGTCGAAGCCATTAAAACTTCTTAGCCTGCATAGAATGAAGATGACAAAACAATTTGATATCATACCAATAGCAAATATATGTCAGAAGGTTTCTTAAGATAGAAAAACATCTGAAACTGAAGCTATATGAATAAGAAAATTCATATAAAGTGCAATGAGACTAAATTCATCATTCAAGAGAAAGCAATGCGTACAATGTGAAAATAATGGCAAAGAGAATAATAGCCTCCTTCTAGAAGTTAAGGCTACCTATCTATAACAGCAGTCGGAAATAGAGTATGTACTCAGCAGCTAGCATTGGAAAAGAAAACATAATAAAGGAATACACAAGTCTATCACTCAGAAACATGTTCCATTGTAACCCTTAAAAAAAAGAATATATAGGTATTTTGACATCAAACTACCACTTATGATAGACGTCTATAACAACAATAGAAGCACATCATCGAAACAAAACAAGTTCACTTAAGAAATACTATTGGCAATTCCCATACGCTCTTTCAGGAGATGAGAGGTTGCACCGACACAAGCACAAACATATACAATATGATACGGGTACACAGATACAAAAAATTCTCAAAGTAAAAAAGAACATGGATATGGATTGGATACGGCATTAAATATTATTTTTATTATATTTGTATAATGAAAAAATTGAATATTCATCATAATTAAAATTTATTCTCTCTAGACCCACTCTTGTCTACTTGGAATGCAGAACTAAGTAATAGCGGTGGCTTAGAAGCAGCACATATTATTTCTTTTTCCTTCTGCTTTTAATTTTAAGAAAATAAAAGCATCATTGATTTCAACTGATGAATATCTAAAAGTTGCAACTTTAGACCCCAATACGTGCAAAGTAATTGAGAATCATAAGCATTGAAATAGAGAGTTCTTAGCCACGATAGAGCAGAAAACAGATTCAAAATCTATCAATTGGGGAGAAAACAAGGCAGGAAATGTACTTGATTGCCGATAATTTGCCATTTGGTATATAAGGAACCAGCAGAATCTATTCTTCTCCCAGCCGCTAAGCAACCTAAAATATTATCAGTCCAAACCCTAAATTGTTAAGTCAGCCCAGAACTTAAACAGTCGTGTGTCTGGAGCCATAGTCATGCCGTTCCCAACGTCTTCCTTGTCTTTGACGCCTTTTGCCACCTTCAAGTGCATCACCACTCATGGTTGGCATTGAGCGTTACAAGAGAGGGAAGGAAGATCACTCAATAGAGAGGTGATGTAATTTTGGTCACTCTGATTCTTGAAAGGTAAAAACATTGTTATAACTTAGCAGGTATGGATATAAATGACCCAATGACCATGGGAATAATGATGTAGCAGATTTAGGTCTCTGGTTCAGATGATTTGGTCTTGCCGTTGTAACATTTCTTTGGGAATTTGCTGCAACCGATAAAATTATTAAAATTAAGTTTGTTACTCAAAAACTCTACCCAAGAACTAAGACAACACAACCTGCATACCTAAAACAAACCCAATAAGAATCTGGCCATAGTGTTTTAAGCCCAATACACAATGAGTTTCCAATGGAACAAACTCAATACAAATATCATTTGCACCATGTGTATCTATACCAAACAAATAGCATGGGACAAGATATGAGCCTCATTAAGAACAAATGGATCCAAGACATAAGTTCCAGGATGCTTGTGCACGCTCGATGCTGCACAGGACCAACCCATGGGAGGAGACATCAGTTCTTCCAAGAGCAAACTAATATAACAAACCCCGGCAAACTAAACTATGAATCCTTAATAGTAGTAAAGCATAGTCAGGTTTCAATTATGCAAACCAGAGGTGCGGCTTTTTATATTATAAAAAGCAGGAAAAAAAAGCTGTCAATTCACGAACATGGACCTTAGGGAACCATCTTACACAGCTTTGACAAGAAAAAAAAATTATAGTCCTAGATGTATATCTTCTATGGAGGAGACCATCTTACACAGCTTTGAATTAATGTATTCAAGTGGTGTTTTGTAAGTATATCATGCACTGCATTGATTGGCATCAGAGCTGTGTTTCTCGAGGATGCACTTGTTTATGTTATTATTCTTTTTCCAAACTTGTGATTGTGTCTTTATTATATTATGTTTATTTCTCTCACCGCCATAATCTTTCATAGTACCTCCTATGTATCAGTAACAATTATTCTTTTGTCCTTATCATCGTGCCTTTTCAAGATTTCTATCTCATGAGAAATTCCATATATTTAATTATGAACCTACAAATCAAGAGCAGCTATGGGTACACATACTAGATACAATAAGATAAGGATATCCAGATAAGCAGAATTTTAAGAATTCACAGATACGGATTAGTAGTGGATACGGCAAATCAATTAAATAATATTTTTATTATATACTGTTTAATGAAAACTTGTATTTCAAAATATCCATAGTCTTAAATAGAACTTAGCTCTTTCAGTAAATGACCAGATCCAAGTAATCACCAATAACCAGGTAAACTACGTTAGTTTAAATTTGTCATCAGAATTTGAAAAGGAATTGCATGAGCATACATAAATTATATGAACTTGCCCGACATTTCAGTCACTAATTTTCCATGTTTCTTAACTGCTCGATATTTGGATCTATACAGAATGACCACTTATGTTGCCACTCTATAAATTTTCCCGGCAATTGCAAGTGTAATCTATGGTCCAATATTACTCCGAAAGAACTTCTCCACTTTCGCAAAAAGAAATCAACAAGATTAGTGACCTTGTATGTATCTATGTATGCATATGCATAACAGAATTAGCAGCATTCTAGATATCAGAGATTTCAAAGCAAACTATTGCCGATATTAAATGGGGTAAAAGGGATGTCTCTATTATTGGGAGGGCACCCAACCGCAGGGGCCACAATGGTAAAATGTTTGCCGCTGGTGTTATTGAATAACATAAAGGGGAGAAGGGGAATAAAAGTGTATAAAAAAGTAGAGTCTTGATCTACAAGTAGAAGATAAGTAACAATCTGCTCAGACTGCACTATAAGAAATCTAGTAAAGTAGCAAATCTTGATATTAATTTTAGAATCAACATGGCCATCACACTAGTCCTTATCTTTCTCCTCCATAATCCATGACATAACTAAGCATCAGATATTAGTTCTTTTCTAATTTCTCTTTCATTTGCAAGATGTAAACCTTCCTTAATTTTTTTATTTCCAGAAAAATGCCCTCTAAAGTTTCCAATACCTTCCCAATTTAATCGGCAGCTCTTTGCTTCACAAAGCCCTCTTCAAAGTATCAGTACTTCAAATCTCACTCATTTTCCAACTACCCTCGAATCGAACACAACAATGACCTCGAAAACTAACCACTATCTAAAATACTGAGATCACAAGATGGAAGTTATCGTACTTGCTGAGATCAGTGAAATCACAGCAAATACCAACAACGCACAAGAATCAGCAAACTCAAAAATCACTAGTTCGCGGCAATTCACATGTCCCAAAAACAAACAAGAAAACCTCCCCGAAAGAAAAAATGTTGAACTGATCCGACCAAGGGATGGAAATATCAAGATTCGACTTACTTACTGTCGCTGCCCTTTCCCTCGTCCTCGCCTACGGAGATCCGTCGATCAAACTGCAAGAGATCGGCATGGATTTGGACAAAATTGGAACAAACATCGGAGAATCAAGAAGAAGAAAAGGAGGAGGAGAATTGAACACACATACTACTAACGCTAGGGATTTACTTCTGTTGGCAGCGGAAAAGGTTTAGATTCAAGGAGAAAAAACTAGAGAAATCTTTAGGGCTGCTGCTTATTTTTTTCGTATTTTGAAGGAAATTTGAGAAATATTTTGACGAAGGCGATGGTGGGAGGTTTTGAAGAAAGGGGGATGATGAGGAGAAAGCTGTGGATTGGAGGTCAGGGGTGCGGCTTTTTAAACATGGATCCTTGAATTTGGCAGCAAAATGGATCTTCTGGATCTTGGCGGATCAAAGCCCGATAACCCATTAAGCTTTTGTATTTTAGACAAATTAAAATAGTATTTTGATAGAGAAAGAAAGACTATTTAGGTCGAGCGGGAAAAAACCGTATAATATTTTTTATTGATTTATTTGAAGGAATTGTATGTGGGTTTCTTAGCGGGTTCAATTCTGCTTTGGATCTTACAAATTCAAAATGGATCTGAAATTGGTGGGACCCAGTGTGAGTTGACCCGGGCGTGACCCGCTGCCATCCCCAATTTGTATGGTAAGAATGGGGAGCTGGTGGATTAGAACGGATCCCGGAGGTTTTAGGTTTGGATGGGACATTCAAAATGGATTATCTTTTTTCTCTTTCTTTTTTGTCCTTTTACAGACTGAGAATGGGTGGGCAAGTGAAGCCGGTGTGATCTGACATCAATCCAAATTTTCATTATTCTCTCTCTCTCTCTCTCTCTCTCTCTCTCTCTCTCTCTTTTTTTTTGTCAGAACACATCCTACTATTTTTTTTGGGTAGAAAAAACTTCACCCTAAAGCTCTTATCAATCAAAACGAGCACCTAAGAGTTTAATACATAGAGCCTGTTTGTTTCGCCGCAAAACGTCGCAAGTCATAAGTCAAAAATGAGAATGGAAAAAGTGAATTGTAACAGAGAAAATATATTACGTTTTACAATGTTTAGTTGGTAAAGTGAAATTATAAATGAAAAAGTATATTATGTTTTACGGTGTTTGGTTGGTAAAGTGAAAGTGTGAATGAGAAAGTATACGTGTTTTACGGTGTTTGGTTGATAACTTAAAAGTGTAAGTGAAAAAGTTGGCCACAAAATTAACTGTGATAGTGATTTAAATATTATAAATGCTATTAAATTAAATATACTACTGAAAATTAAATTGCACTAATGAATTTGAGATAAAATATTAATATTTTAATTATAACAATAACATTAATAAAATATTAGTAAAATTAGTAAAATATTACTAAAATATTAACTAAATAAATAATTATAAAATTTAAGAAAATATAAAGAACATTAATAAAATTTTAAGAATACTAATAAAACATAAATATTAAAAAAAATTCTTAAGAAAAATAATAAAATATAGTTATAATATTATAATATTATAAATACTTAATATTATTATAATGTTAAATTTTATTATAATAATATTGTAATATTATAAAAATATAAAATAAATAAAGTAAAATATAATTATAAATTTAATAATAAAATTTTATTACAATATTAACATAATAAAATATTAATATAATTTTAAAGTATATTATATTATTAATTAAGTAATTATTATATTAAGAAATAAATAAATTAAATATATAATACTTTTATATTAAAGCATATTATTGTTATATTAATAAAATATTAAATCTAAATAAAATATTAAGAAAATTGGTGTAAATATTAATAAAATAATAAAGTATTAAATAATAATATTAAATTAAAATTATTAAATATTAAATATTAAACCAATATTAAAGATAATAAAAAAATAAAAATACAAATATAAAATAATTAGATGAGAAATTAAAAATATTAAAAATATTAAATTATATATTGATTATCAAGTAACTGCTTTAGGACTGCAAGTGTACTATAAGTAGAATTTACATGACCACAAAATTAATTGTAGCAATTGCAAGTGAAAAAATGTAAGTGTAAAAGTGAGATTTACATGACCACAAATTAACTGTAGCAACTGCAAATGGGAAATGAGAGCTGTATTTCGCAAGTTATTTTGCAGCGAAACAAACAGCGGAAAATAGAAAAGAGTTTTTACGACTTGTGATTTTACGGCCTTTTGCGGGGAAACAAACGGACCCATAACCCTGTTTGGTTTAAAAGTGAAAGTGAGAAGGTGAAAAAGTGAAGAAGTAGCAAGGTTCATTTGGATCTTAAGAATTGGTTAGTAAATTTTTCAGTGTTTAAATATTGTTAGGAAGTGTGGTTTGGTACATGTTATGTCTTTTCCGTGTTTGAACGGTAATGCAGAAGTGAAGTGAAAGTGAAAAAATTGATCACAAAGTTGATCGCAAAATAATATTAAAATAAAAATTAATTAAAAAATAAAAAGTAGACTGTAATTAGAATGCAAGTGAGATTTACATAATCAAAAAATTAACAGCTTTATCTTATAACTTATTACAAATGAGATTTTCATGAAAACAAAATTAACTATAGCACCCTGGGAGTGAGGAATTGATTGTGTAAAAGAGCAAAAGAAAAGAAAAGGGAATTTTCTTATTTTTCTTTTTCCTGTGTTCAGATAAATAGAAAAATGAGCCATTATACTTTCACGTTTTCTTACTTCCGCCCACTTCCTTGCAACCAACACGCTCTAGATACAAGTATTTGAGGAAAACAAGCAGAACTCAAAAATACGCCCACTTTCTTGCAACCAAGCACGCTCTAGATACAAGTATTTGAGGAAAAACAAACAGAACCCGAAAAATATTGTGATTGATTGTTCGCAGAAAGCACACTTTTTGATAATACGTCGGATAGACCATGAAAAAATAATGGCGGAATTGCTTATCCAACCAACTTAGCCCGCGCGTTACTGAAGATAAATCATTTTGTTGACAGAGATCAAGAGGAAGTGTCGGTGATGTTAGGTAATTGTGGAAATATTAGGTAACAGGTATGAAAATAGCACGTTGTAAATGTTCGAAATCTTGTGCCGTATATGAGATATTAGAGGGGTGGATGGGTAATTACGCACAGAAAAGTTTAGGAGGATTTATGATGCAACTATAAAAAGAGCTGGATTTTACCAGTTTAAAGTTCAGGAAAATATCATAATCTTTCACCAATTTTTAAAACGTGTTTTTTTTTTTTAAATACAATAAACTATCATAAACCGCTATACATTCTCTAAGGAAAAAAAATCATAAAACTATCAGAAAGAAATTCCATAATGTTTGTTAGTTTTTGAAATCATGTGAAATGGTGTTTTCTCGAATTAAGGGCCTGATTGTTTGTCATTTTTTTAATAAAAGAAAGACTAATAAGAGACGCCACATCATGCGAATCCACTTAGTTTGTTGTTTGCTTATGATTGAAAAAAAAAACATAATGATAATAGTAGGGACCACGAAATTCCTGCTAGGCTCCTCACCGTGACTCTCCGAAATCCTCTTCGCAACGAAAGCTTTGGGCTGGAAACAGTGTAGCGCATCAATGATGCTACAGTGTTTTCAATGGAAATTTTTTTTAAATTTGAGATAGCTGGTTTTGAGACGTAACAAACAGGTCTTAGGTCAAAATTCACCTAATGCGTTTGTCCTTTCAAGAGGCTTGGGCCCTTTCTCATATTGGGGCTGTTTGGTTGCAAGGAAGTGGGCGGAAGTAAGGAAATAGGGAAGTGTAATTGCTCACTTCCCTATCTATCCAAACACCGGAAAAAGAAAATAAGAAAACCTCTTTTCCTTTTATCTTTTCTCTTTTACACAACCATTTCCTCACTTCCAGAGTGCTACAGTTAATTTTGTGGTCATGTAAATCACATTTGTAATAAATTGTAGCACAAAACAGTTAATTTTTTGACCATGTAAATCTCACTTGCATTCTAATTATAATCTATTTTTTATTTTTCTTAATTAATTTTATTTTAATATTATTTTACGGTCAACTTTGTGGTCAACTTTTCCACTTCAACTTTCACATTACCATCCAAACACCAGAGAAGACAAAATATTTTCCAAACCACACTTCCCAACAACATTCAAACACCGAAAAAATTACTAACGAATTCTCAAGTTCCAACGGAAATTATTACTACTTCCTCAATTCCTCACTTCCACCCTTAACCAAACAGGCCCAAGTAGTCCGGGCCACAAATTCATTTCCTCAACACTGAAGAACTTTTCAGTATTCTCACCAACAACAACGAGTACATAAATATTTCATCTGTGATTGTAGGCTTAACAAAAAGCCAGCACTCCAGTCTTGACTGACCTAGAAGTCAGCAGTTGGTGGGTGTCGGAAACATCCCATATGGTCATCATTGTACATCAGAGAACCTCACATTTTGCAGCATCATTCTGTAACACACTCCTGAGATTACGACAGTAGAGGAGATCTGAAGAAACTAAACAAGACTTTCATTGAGAACCTGCAGAATCTATACGAGTCACATAGGGAACAAACAAGGAGGACAAAACTGAAATGGAGATTTTATTGAAATGAAGATTTTATTTCCTGACCATCCGTTTAACAACGCAAGGTTTAATCTAAGATCTCACATGTTTAGGTATTTTATAGCAGTATGGACATCCTTGTCGCCTCTCCCGCTGCAGTTAAGAACGACCTTTGTTGCGTCGGGCAGAGTTGGGCAGAGCTTTTCCAAGTAGGCCAGAGCATGGCAAGTTTCCAGAGCTGGGATAATGCCCTCCAATTTCGATAGCCGCTTGAATGCTGAATGCATGAAGAACTGATTAGCAGAGGTCCAAGTCGTCTAGTCGGAAAGGTACAGCCAGAATATGAGATCTCAAATGTTGGAAATTTTATAGTATTTTCTAAAACATGCAATATCTTTACAAATTAAATTAAGATAAAATAACAATTATTCTAACATGCAACAATAATTATAATTAAAAACAAAACAAAAAGAATCTGGCCTGGGGAATGCATTAATGTCGTTGTCCTAAAGGATCAAAAGCCCGTCTCCTTGTCCAGACGTTGAATCGACCTTGTCTCCTAGCGGTAAAGGATCCCCGAATTCACCAGCACTCAGCCCAGGACAGTGGGTAGAACCTCTACTCAAATGAAGAAGTTGCCCCAAAAAAATGAAGATAAAAAATTATTTTTAACATTGAAGTCATTCTCACGAAGAATAACAACTTTTCTTTTAAGATGAAAAAAGAGAAAATGAGTTATGTCTTGCTATTGGAGTGAGGGGTCTATGACAGACTTAGAACTTAAGTTGTTGTAACAACTCCAATAGAAAATCCAAACAGTTGAGATATTTTCTCAACTGATTTAGATCCTGAGATTTGGTCAAAGTTTGACTTGGTATAACAAGATTTTGAAACGAAAGCTTTTCCCTTTATTTTAATTCAAAAAATCCAACAGCAAACATCTAGAAAGAAAAACCTAACCTACTCGCAGGCGAGAATCTACTTGCCCATGTAATCAGAAGCTGATACAATGGGACCCCCACCATGCAACTGCTTTCAGTTTGTATGGGCCCATTGTGTCAAGTATTTAGGGTGGTTTGACTCCAAGAATATATATTATTATTAAATATTTCCTAAACCATAATAAAGGAGGAATAACAAGGCTTTGTAAAACAAGGTGAAGCATTTTGATGAAACATTGTGGTGATGCAAGAAATCACCAACAAATTACTGGTTAGCAAGAGGTATTGGAGAGGCTCTGATGTAACTGGTTTGATTAGAATAAGAGGTAGGTTTGATCTATAGAAAATTTGGAATCTGAGAGATGAGCTTGTAAATGCATGCATGCATCACAACAGATAATTCAAAAAAGTTTTGGCATCAAAAGGAGATTGTTCTCTGAATCTAAAAACAAAAGATGTCACCAGAAATACAAAGCAGAAGCAGTATCTGAAATGAGAAACTAACTTAGCATTACCTTCCAAAGCCTCTTCATCAGTGATGCTATAGTATTCAGCACGTCCAATATCCTTCAAAAAGCTATGCTCTGGTCCCACGCCAGGGTAGTCCAAACTGGAATTAAAGAGAGCAATAGCAGATTGACATTCTATTAGTAAAAATAACAATATATGAGAACATTGTTAAGTTAGAAGACGAGAACCGAACTAACCCAGCACTTATGGAATGAGGCTCAATTATTTGTCCATCATCATCTTGCAACAAGTAACTCATAGCCCCATGCAGAACCCCCACCTCTCCTTTTGTCAAGGTTGCCGCATGTTTACCACTATCTAAACCATGCCCTGCCGCCTCAACTCCAATCATCCGTACATCAGCATCATCAACAAACTCATGGAAAAGCCCATTGCATTTGAACCTCCACCTACACAGGCAACTAAAACGTCTGGCTTTCCACCCCACTTTTCCTGTGCTTGTCTTCTTGTTTCTTTGCCAATCACAGCATGAAATTCCCTCACCATCAATGGATAAGGATGGGGACCTGCAACAGAACCCAAAATATAATGGTTGTTTCAACATTAGTCACCCAGTCTCTTATAGCCTCTGAGGTGGCATCCTTCAAAGTTGCAGTCCCAGAATGAACTCCTCTAACCTGCTCAAAAGAAATGCGCATTAGAATTAAAATAAATAAAATAAACAAATGGACAGGACACCAGAAACTATACATATATGTTTGCAAAATTCTGTTTTTCTGCATACAATACAAAAAGTTTTAATTCGTCAAGTTATGGATGGGCGTAAAGAGACAGTAAAAGAAAATCATTTTTGACATTAAAGAAAAGATCAAGCCAAGGACATGAAGAAGCATCCCAACTGCCCAAAGAAACAAGTTTTCTTCAGAATCTGTCATGATGGATTTCAAAATTTTAAGCTTGCAAAATTTAATAACATGCTTTCTGATTCAAGCTAAAACCACTTATAAAGAGCTTTGATGCTATAGAAATCCGGTATAATCCCTGTCTGGCCTTGAGTTTTCATGTAAAATGGTTCACTGACAAAAAAAGAATCACCGCCAATTATGCACTAACTAAAGTGAGTAATCATAGGATAGGAAAAAAACATATTTAAAATGATCGACTATGCTGAAACAATATTGTAGTCTATTTAAGTAGAAACTGATGACCCCTACAGAGCCAATAACAACAGAACATAATTAAATTACACAACAGCATTTGCATACTGATGAAACAAATAGTGCCTACTGAATAACTTAAAATCCAAACAAATAGTAAACAATGTGTTTCTTTGTTTCTTATAATGCTTTTGTAATGAAATTGAATTGAACCATGATCTCCGACGTGATACAGTAATATAGATAATGCATGGAAGGTAAAGAGATATCATTAGCAAGACTCCCTACTACTAACCTCTGCACCAAGAAGACGCATCCGGAAAACATTGAGGGCTTGCCTCTCCATATCTTGAGCACCCATATATATAATACACTGCAAACCAAACCTTGCACATACTGTAGCAGTTGCCACTCCATGCTGACCAGCTCCTGTTTCGGCTATTATACGCTTCTTTCCAAGACGCTTGGCCAATAAAGCTTGTGCAACAGCATTGTTTATCTTATGGGCTCCAGTGTGGTTGAGATCTTCCCTTTTAAGATATATGTGAGGGCCCTCACCATTAGACTGTCTGTAATGATCTGTGAGCCGTTCTGCAAAGTAAAGAGGGCTCTCCCGACCAACATAGTCCTTAAGAATCCCATCAAGTTCTTTCTACAACAGAAAAGAAAACAGCAAAATTTTAAGAAACAAACAAAGACAAAGAAACAGATACAATTTAGGCACTACAAAGCAAGTGAGAGTTGGAAGAAACATATCTCCGATTATAACTTTACCAACAATAAATACATAGAAAATAAAATGAAACACATGTAAAAATGCCAGTCAGGTAGATGAATTGGCAAACTGATTAAAGAATGTGTTTGAATCACAAAAGTTCCGGACCTTCTGGTGAGGCAGCTAAAGTTTTGGAGCCGTTCAAATATTCGTATATTTAACACAAGAATATGGAAGACAAAAATGAAAAAGTAGTTCAATGATTCCAACAGACTAGGCACAAATATACAAGATAAACCAATGGTTCAAATTTTTGAAAAAGGGTCATCTCAACAAATGAATGAGCTTCAATTGCTACGGTTTTAGCCACTTTCAGTTTATGAATCAAGGTGTCATCATTCAAAATTTCTGAATGACTTTAAAGCAGCTCTCCACAAAATGTCGACCATTTAAATTTATGACGAATCCTAACTTTGAATCCTAACACAATATATATAAGGCACCACACCATGAAATCTAGAAAATGAATGAATTGGGCAAGATTCGGTATAAGAGACAGCCGTCATTAACCTATTTCTTGGAATTTCATCCTTTCTCTCTCTGTCAAAAATAAATAAATAAAATAATAAAATCCTTGAAACTTATAAGCAAAAGAGCCAAATAGTTTGGCATATAGAACAATTGTGACAGTTCAAATCTAACCGTGATTACAAAGGATTCTAACAAAATCCACACATAACTCTTTGCTCAGGATACACCTGCCTCCAATACTCAATCAGTCAATCCGAAAAAAAATTTAGATATAATTAAAATAGAAAAAGAAAAATATGTTTCTGTACCAATTATCAAGTATCAAGAACAAAAGATAGACAAAGACCCAAGTCTTGTGCCCAATTTATGTCATCTAGAGCCAAAAGGGACTAATTGTAACAACAAGCAAAATCCCATTAAAAAAAACATTCTCAATCTTCAATGATGCCGGCATTTGTTCAGTCAATAAAATCACACAATAAAAGCAAAAAAAAAAAAAAAAAAACCCAATTTCACCCCTTCGAAGCTAATAAACTTTAAAAGCGCAACAATCACATACTGATTAAAAGCAGAATCTTTATATTGTTTCTCACAAAATCAACTAACAAACATAAACACTACAACAAAAACTGCGCTAAAGCTATCCCAAACTTCATCAAGATCCCATCTTTCAATCCTAAATGACCAAAAACAAGACCAAATTACCTGAAAGTCCCCATCTTTGGCTAGCGAGTGGAACGCCTCTTCGAGCTCAGTCAGGGCATGCATTAGGGTTTCGGGGACGTACTTCCCGCCAAACTTCCCGAACCGCCCAAACGAGTCCGGCCGGAGACGCGCGGTGACAACCTCGCCGACGGCCGCCGCTTCCCTCGACATCGTGCACGAGATCGAAGGCGGTGACCTGATCCCGGGAGGACTCATCTGTAATTTCTCGAAACCCAGGGCAGCCGGCGTCCACGATAGGCAGAGGAGTTGAAAGCGACGGTGGGGTTTTTAGCGGCTGTGGACACTGCAGCCATCTCTTTGCTGTGATTGTTAGGAGGTGAGCGGACTCGAGGCCAGAGATGGATATAAGAGGAACAAGGGATATTTCTTCTGAATATTTACTGGTGGGGCCCTGGGGGATGAATTCAATGGGGATCAGCATTAGTGGGTTTGTTATCGGATCCGACCCGAAATTTTTGGATAGCAATAATAAATTGTGGGCTGAATCTATATATTGATATTTCATCCATGTTACTTAAATATAGAAAGAAATAATTATTTTGGTCACCCAAAAAAATAAATAAATAAAAATTAAAAAAATAGAGGGGATGCATGCTTGCTTGTGAAGTGGGAGGATGTCTTTAGGCTTTTTTTTTAATATATTTTTCCAACTATTCATCGATTTTATTTTAAGAAGTTTAATGAACTAGTTAAAATTTAAAAAAACAGCTTACACCTTTTTTTAAAAAAAAGTGTAAAAAATGTTTACTATTTTGTATTTTTTGGTAATACGTTCAGTGTGTTAAATAAGAGAAATAATAGCTTCAGACTCTAGCTTGAATCTTTGACCCCAGTCTTTTCTTATGTTAAAAGTTTGCGTAATTTATTTTGCCACCACTTTCCAGCATATGGGCCTTTGAGGTGAGTGAAATTGGATTTTCAGAGAATCAGCCATGAAGTGGGCCTATAAATGGCCTGAACTCGACGCTAACTCTTTCGGCCACGTCAGCTGGCCATTTCTGCTCTTATTTCAACTGGCCCGAAGGACAGGCCCAGCCTGAGCCCAATAACCCAGGAGACTTATTCAGTCAGTCCGGCGTAGGCCCAATTTGGAGGCGCTTTATGCTTCTTACATTGGGCCCGCTTTTATTAGAAGAATTTGTGCTTCATTATTCTTCTGATATATTGATATATTTTCTGAGATGTTTTTATTAAAAATTTAACAAATACGATGAACATTTTGGGTTCATTATTCTCTCTCAAAGAAAACAAACATGCACTTATAACACACGAGTTTAGGCTATAAAAATTACGCACAATTCTCAATTTTTCCACTAACAAACTCATAAAAAGATAAGAAGCTACTAAATCACTTGCCTACCTACTGTTGTAGATGTTCACGACATGAAATAACTCCCTTTTAAAGATGTATAAAAGGCGACAGATAGTTTTGGATGGAGATCCAAAGACGGAGATCTACTAAAACTAGAGAAAAGTCGTGATGAAATGAGAGCGAACAAGAAAAACAAAATAGAAATATAAATATAAAAACTTTTAATGACTGAAAAGGTCAAGAAAAATGTAACTTTGGTATATTTACGTTTGATCAACTTGTCAATATTAACATTAAGATTTTATGTGTGGTTCAAAATAGTATCACATCAGAATGCTGAGTGCAAAACTAATGATCTAAACCTGAAAAATTGACTCAGATCTTTTAAATGGCTTGTATGATGAGTTTAACCCCAAGCATTTCTTCTCACTTAAATTTCCAATTCATTCGTATCACTCAATTGCCTCAAAATAGCCTATGCTACTTGCTTTCTCATTTTTTGGTAAAAGACTCTTTTGAGAATTAGAGAGATATTGTGACCCCATTGAAATTATTGGAAAGGTTATTGTTCTTCGTATAAGAAACAAGTTTTAGCTACTTTTGGAAAGATAGAGCATTGGCCATTAGTCGTTTATAATCAATGTTATGTTCATCTGGAAGGCAAAGAATGATATTCAAGCATCAAATATTATTTACAAATTGACGGAACATCTCATAGAAGGCAATAAATTACATAGAAACACTTATATACAACTTGCTTCTTCTCAAAAAAGGAAAAAAAAAGAACAAAAAGAAACGAAACCATCAGAACGCCCTTTGCTCAGTCGCGACTTCTCTCCTCCATTGTAGAAGTGTCATCTGCTGCTCGGTCCCGTCCAACCCTTGGTATTTACAAAATCTTGTAAAAGAACTTAGGAGATCAAGGGAACAAACCTTGGAAATCAGGGGGAAAAAAGAAAGAAAGAGGCTAATCCTAAAAATCAATAATGGGCTCTCCAACTGTCAAATTTCTCTCTACTATCCATGGCAAGTTAAAGAGCTTGGCGATGATGAACTTGAAAATCTTGTTCACATTTATGTTGTGGGTGGCGCTTGAAAAAAAGAGCGTTGCTTTCATCGCTCTCGCGTATGCTCTGGCCTGCTCAAAGAAAAAAAAACATCATCAAAACAAAAGAAAAAAAATATGTGTGTGTTTGTCTTCAGAACATAATTTTTTATAACAAATAAAAACATTTAACAAGCTTCAAACAATTTGCATTCAATTTATATTTATGCTATAATTTACAGAGTTGGCTCAAATTATGACCATTGTTTGCTACTTTTGGCTCAATCTAAAAAATGAAAGGACCTTTACTTGCTATTGTTCTGCTCCTATTTCAATTGAACAACTCTGACTGAGACACTTTGATGGAGAGAATCCAGCTATAAATATGAATCAATGCCCAATTGATAGTGGAATCAACCCTGATATTAGCAATCCAGTAATTTAACCTACGAATTTTTGATGGATATATCTCACCAAATACAAGCAATCAATATCAATTTGAGTCCACAAAGTCCAGTTAGGAGGCAATCAAGCAATTGAAGAGAGAACAAGATCACAAAGTCTGACAGTAACAAAATTAATATCATTTACAGATAAGAAATATCACAAGGGGAAAAAAAAATTCCAGGAAAATTTAGATCCAAAGCTTGCACAATCAGCATTTTCCATTACTTGCTGTTGAATCAATGAATCAAGCATCCTGTGCTCATACTTTCAATGGAATAAATTAAGTAAATAATCTCAATTTTTCTCTAATAATGGAAAACTAATGCTTTTAGAGAAAATTGTGCAGTACCTCATTCACAATAGCCCACTGCATATCAAGAGGAAGCTGGGCAAACTCATCAAACTTCTCCCGATTAGTATTGGAAACGCCGTCTACAATACATGTACGAAAACATAAATTAGTTGATAAATTAATTTACACAAAAAAAAAAATAAACAGCTGCATTCACAAATTACCCAAAAATATGAAAGTAATGTTCGGGCTAAGTCTCTCTGTTCAAAAAGTTTACTGACAGAAAAGAAAAAGATTTGTGAAGAGGGGACAAGTGAAACTTGGATAAAAAACATTTCACCAAGAAAACATCAGATGCAGCCATAAACCTCGACAAAAAGGACTGCATTATAAATCTGGGACTTGATGGTCCTGGTTGCATTTAGTTCAATACTCACTCATCTTCAGACAATTCTAGCCCATGATCACAATTCCTGAATAATTGACATGAAGAAATTAAATTACTGTTGTATGGACAATCTGGAGTGAGCTCTATTGGAAGATTTTCTCCATAAATGTCTTTATGCTCTCTTGTTTTCTGATCTTTGGAGCAAAAAACTTACTTAGCTTTGTATTTTATACCAGCATTGTATTTTTTTTCTTCTCTTCTTTCTTCTTCTCTCCTTGCTTGCTTGGTGTACATTGAAAAAATTAAATTAAAAAACAGGGAAGATTAAGATTTGTGTACCTTGTTCCATTTGCGTGCTCGTCGAAACCAGCTGATTGCACTGCAATTTATTTAAAAAAAACATGTCTTGTAAAAATTTCAGAAAATAAAAAAAACAAACAATATACAGAAATTAGACAAGAGACTGACTTATTTAGAGTGCATCTGTTCGTGAGATCAAACATGATGAGAATTGCCACCGAGTCTTTACAAGCAATTGGGACATGACCCAGAAACTGATGATCACCTGAAATGCAAAATAAACAAATTTTCACTAAAAATTCAGAGACTTTGTAATTAGAAGAAGTTTTTTTTTTTTTTAACTAAAAATCACCCCAAAAAAATTACCATTAACATCCCAAATGCTAAATGCGATTCGCGCTCCACGAACAAATAACCTTATCCATCAGATTGAGCCCTGTCATCTGCAGCCCCCGCTGCTCCTCCATATTCCCCACGTACTTATTCTTCAAAAAAATTTGAAAAATAATAACAATTAGATTTAACTTACTGACAAAATTAAGTTAAAAAATTAACAGAATCAAGAAACAAGCTAATCATACCATGAAGCTAGTCTTCCCCACGTGCAGTCACCCAGGAGGCTAATCTTGAGGGCCACCAGGTCAAGATCCACCTCTGGATCCGTGGCGGGCCCCACATCCGTCGCCGCCGGCCCACCGGAAGGAGAAGAAGAACAGTCCTCCTCCTCTTCTGCTGACGGCGACAGATGGTGGCGGCGGCGGCGGGGAGACGGCAGGAAGCACGACCGGAGCCGGCGGTACCGGACGGCGCCGTGCTGCCTGTCGTGGCGGTGTGGGACCGAGCACGCTAGCAGCCGGTCCCACAGGGCCCGAAATATGCGGGTGATGCAGCGGGACCACCGGACGTCGAGCCTGGCGAGGGCATGGCCGAGCTGAGTCATGGTCGGAGGAGACCAATAAGCCTGGCCTTCAACAAAGTGTAGAGAGAAGCTACAGAGAAAGGGCAGAGAGCTATAAGATGAGAAGAGAAGTCTTCGGTAGTACTAATGTGACTGGGTGATCTCTTGTTGAGATAAAATCATGAGGTAAAAACTTAGTATTTTATTAATAAGAATTTAGCTAAATAATCGTAAGGTACAAGTTTATATAAAAACACTCATGCATAATTTACATTTTTCAAAAAAAAAAAAAATTCACTGGAACATTCTTCGTTTGCTGTGGGTGATCTTTGTTTGTTTCTCTTATACTATTATTCTTTGAGTTTTATGATTTTGTTTATGGGAATTTTCGTTTGAGAATAAGTTTGGTCTCTATTTATTTAAATTGTTTTTATTTTATTAATAATGTAATGTTATTTTAAAAAATTGTTGTTGTTGTTGGGGGCATTGTTGTTGGTACGGAGAGAGGGTACTTGTGAGAGGGATGGTTGACCGATTTGTGTGGGTTTTGGGGGAAAAAATTCAAAAAATGGAGGCAGTTAGTTAGTCAGTCCAAATTGCCGGCTTCTTCAAAGGGCTAGCTCTTTGATTGATAAATACATAGTCTTATCCCAATTAGTAGCTCATCATGAGAGAATTAGTCGATTCTGTTAGGAGATTTTGCACCTTAGACCCCAATTAAGTAAAGTTTTAGCTTGACATATAATGAACTTTTCAACTCGCAGGAAGAGACTCACAAATTCAAGATTGAGACTTCAATGAAATTGAGATGGATAACTGATCGCTGATAATTTAAGTTGCATTTAATCAAGAACATAACTTGAGAGATTGCAAGCAAATAATATGTAAGAGGTAGTACGGAGGATGTAGTGGTCAAAATTTTATCCCTGTCAGGATCACGACACGTGTCCAGAGGCAAAAACAAGAGAAGTTCTCAACATTCCCATTCTGAAAGCTCCACCACTCCTAAATCCGACGACAACCTCAATCACAACTCCGAAGTCATAATATCTTCCGAAGACATCTCTCGCCCAGGGGTGCAAAGCCATTACAACCAATCAAATCAGACAGACTTCAGACCGAATCATCGCCACGTGGCGACTTTATCCATCACCACGGGCAGATCCAAACGAATTCCTTCAAGTCACAGAATTCATTACGCGATTATATTCTCTTCCTCGTCCAGAGTCGCCTTACAACTCAACAAGCAGTTGAAGATAGCGAAAAATCACCCCTCCAGCATACTAATCCTAATTACCTGGATACTGTCTCAACGGTTATAAGGATCAGCAGATTCAGACCGAACAATTGAAGATCTGCACATATCCACGTCCACTCCACCGCCTCTGTCAGGTATAAATATATCTCCTTCTCTAACGAAAAAGAGGTCGCTTCCTTAATCTTCAGAGTACACACTACACCATGCTGTCAGTTTTCCTCTGTCAGTCCACTACACCGACAGTTTTCATCTATTGGTCCTCCCTTTTTACCGACTACAAATTCACACGCTCGAGAGTCTTAGGCCGGCACCATACCAGTGCTTCTAACCTGAAAGGCATTTACTTCTCTGTGTGCTCTAGCAGATTTAATCGGGTTTGTCCAGTTGCTTGTGGTAAAGTTTTATCCACCACAAATTCGTGGTTTCATTAAGATTTTGAGTCTATAGTAGATATCTGCTTGCCATCCAACCCAACCATATACTTCCTCTAAAAAGCCTCTTCCCCAGCGTTGATGGCCGGAAGAAACAAAAGATCACCACAAACGGCGCCCCGTCATAAGGCAAGATCAGCACTGTCGTCGGGGGCACGGTTCCCCCAATACACCGTCAATCACGAACACCCCGCAGAAGATACTGGCTCATCCTCATCTCAGAGGGCAGCCACCAATGCCCGAACACCACACTGTACGAAGGCCAAATGCTCATCGACATGAAGGGGCAGATGAAGGAATAACGAACCCAGCCTACATCCAGTTGAAAGAGGCAGTGACAGCTCTGGCAACCAGTCTCTCAAATGCAACAATGATGGAGAGAAGTTAAAGTCACAGTGCGATACTTCGACCAATGTCGGTCACCCGAATCGGGGGCAACCCGCCTACAAAAGATAGACATTCCTGATCCTCTCACTGAATCAGTTCCAAGCCTTCAAAAGGGAAGAACACTTCACTCCGCTGAGGATCTCCATCAATGAAGTCTTTAACGCCATTGAGGACAAACCGTAGGTTAAACGCCCCAAAGTCGATCTAATGCGACCTTATACTCCCTGGAGCGGAAGAATACTGTTCCTGCCTCGATAGTAAGGGACATCAGACCGTCCACTGCAGAAGCCTTCCGAAGTACCTGAAAAACTTGTACGCCAATGCTTCCTCAAAGAGTATGTCCTTACTCCCGCGACAGCCTGCAATGCAGGACAACTGAGCACTCCTTCTCCAACCCAACCATAATACATGGTCAATCAGTACAAGGCAATTGAGTGGTTTGATCCTTCCAATAAAAACAAGGGAGTACCTCCACTGATAACATTCAATGTATTTCAGTTAATTTCATGTATTTTATTTCAACCATTAAATAAAATTAAATTTTGCTCCAAACCATTTTAGCTCACTCTACTGTTGGGATTACCTCCTCTCAGAGTCCTGCCAAGTTGGCGGCTCCATTGATGGGTCTCACCCCCACTCAGAGTCCATTGCTTGCATGCTTTGCTAATGGGTCTCACCCCTACTGAGATACGACAACGTGAGCGCCGACGTACAGGCCCCCTCTCGATTAGCTAGGGAATCGAAACCTCCGTTGTGAGATTGTCCCCCGCTAGGAGTCCTTACTCTGTTGATGGGTCTCACCCACACTTAGAGCCCCCGATGTTTGCACGATCCACTAATGGGTCTCACCCCCACTCGGAGATGACAATGCAAACATTAGCCTATGGGCTCCCCTCATCTAATCCACAGACAGACGAACCACTGACAGTTTCTCCCTGCCAGTGCAACTCCGCTGATGGGTCTCACCCCCACTTGAAGAAGATAACGTGAGCACCTGCCTACGGGCCCTTCTCGATTAGCCTACGGGCAGTTGAAACCCTCCACTGTGGGATTGTCCCCCACATGGAGTCCCTCCACTCATAGCCCTTGATATTTGCACAATCCGATGATGGGTCTCACCCTACTCGGAGATGACTGTGAACCCACTCTGCTGATGGGTCTCACCCCCACTCAGAGTACTGTCAGTGCCACTCGCTCACCCCCACTCGGAGTCCAGGGTCCGTTGCTCCACTGATGAGTCTCACCCCCACTCGGAGTCCACGGTCTACTGCTCCACTGATGGGTCTCACCCCCACATAGAGTTCTGCCGGTGCCACTTCGCTGATGGGTCTCACCCTCACTTGGCGTTCAGAGTTTGCCGCTCTGTTGATGAGTCTCACCCCCCTTGGAGATGACTGCGGACCCACTCAGCTGATGGGTATCACACCCACTACGAGACAACTACGAACCCACTCTGCTAATGAGTCTCCACTTAGAGTTCTGACTCTGTTGATAGCTCTCACCCCACTCGGAGTCTGGAGTCTGCCGCTCCGCTAATGGGTCTTATCCCAACTCTGCACCACTGTGACCCACTTTACTAATGGGTGTCACCCTCCACTCAAAGTTCTGTCGGTGCTGTAAGAACACCTAGGGGGGTGAATAAGTGTACGGCTAATCTAATGAACAAAATGCGGAAATTAAAACTTAATTGTAACACACTTAATGTAACCAACGAGTGTAATCGAATTCCCGGTGAAGGGCTCTAAACTAACTCCTCTTGATTCCTCTGAATAAGAGTTGAGGTGCTATATGAAGCTCTCGTGGTTAAAGACAAGTGAGGCACACACAAACAAGCCAAGCATATAATATATGAATGAGCAATATGAATGATGCAAGGCACAAAGTAATAGAGAGAGAGTTAGAGAAAGTGGATCAATCGCAAACACACGGATATGTTTCGAGGTTCGAGCACGCAGCTCTACGTCCCCGCCTTCACACAGAAGGATTTTCACTAACTTTTTCACACAGGACTTCCCACACAGGGAAACCTCCAATGAGGATTTGGGGCAATTACAATTTGGAGTACACAACTCCTCTCTCAACCAATACAATCTCTCACTAGAGGCAATGCACAACCAACACAAAATCCATCTCACACAAGAGGGGTAGGCACTTAGCCAACAAACACCAATCACCTCACACTTGAGGGATTCCAACACAAACTCCACCTCACACTAGAGGGAGCCAAACACAATCTCCACCTCTCACTAGAGGGAGCCAAACACCACTTCCACTATCACCTCACACTTGAGGGATGCCAAATCAATCTCCTCTCACTAGAGGGATATCACAATGAAGGAAGTTTACAACTTGGTGATTTTCACAACCACAAACTAATTTTTCCCACAAAATAAAGATCCTAATAGATAGGATAGTAGATAAGCTCAAGTGTGGAAAAATAAAGAGTTTGGAAACAAAAACACAAAGAAAAATACTTGGGAAAAACAACTAGAATAAGTTTGAAATGAAGATCAAAAGCAATATCCCAAATATCCAATTTTTCTTTGATTTTTTCAACAAATAAAGATGAATCCTTTTGGTTCTAAAAAATCTTTTGAAAACTTGTATAAAACACTTGTAAATAGGAGAAATTTTGCTTTTGGAAGTCTTGGTGAAAACCAACTTCAAATGGGGTATTTATAACCCCCATAAGAATTCTGCCTGTTGGCAGCTAACAAGGTCAAAAATGACCTTCCGGTCGATCGGCCGGTCGACCGGCCAACGGTCAAAAATTTGACCGTTGAGCCTCCGGTCGACCGTGCCAGATCCAGAGAGCAGTTGCTCTCTGGCCGGTCGACCGCTCGTCGACCGTGGCAAGGCTCACGGTCGACCGCCCCCACCCGAGAGTGGGGCACTTGCGGTCGGTCGACCACTCTCTCTCCCACTCTCTGAGCCGCCGCCGGCGGCCGGGACCGCCGCCGGCAGGCCGGCCGGCCGGCCGCGCAGAGACACAAGCAGCAGCTAGAAGCTGCTGCTGCTTCTCTTTTTTCCCCTTTGTGGGTGGGTTAGAACCCAAACCCATTACCCATTATTGGGTTAAGGGTTAAACCCATTACCTATTTGGCCACTACCCGCTACCCAATAACCCGTTACCCAATTGACTTAAGTTAACGGGTTTGGGTTGTGGATCTGGACCCGACCCGTTATGAGCCAAACCCGCCTCCGAAACCCAATAAAGGTATATTTACAGAAAACTCCCTGCTATTATTTCTTATTTGCATTTCAATATTTTTATTACATATTTAACCCCATTTTATTACTTTTAGTATTCGGGCGATATCGGGAGCATCCGGACTCCGATTTGGACGATTCTGGATCCATTGCGATTGTGGGAAAGAGAGCGACATTCTCATGGCCAGTTTGTGAGTGTTTTTGTAATACCCCGTTCCCGGAATACGTACTTAGTTGCGTATTCAGTTTCCCTATCGTGTTTTTTTCGAATTACTTCCTGTATTCGACCGATTTCAGTTCCAAATGTCATTTTCCTATACTTTGGATTTTATATGATTTTCTGGAATTTTCCTGAATTTAATTAAATATTTTCAAAACCGGTGTCGACCAGTGCCGCTGATCGATTCTCGGATTTTTATCTTGCAAAAAGTTAGGAATTTCTAGAAAGTCCTTTAGACATTATTTCTTAGAATCATATTTTCTATCTAAATACTTTTTCTGAGAATTTTACGAATTTATGAAAATTCCAACGGAGTCGGTAGATAACTGATTCCGGGATTTTTAGTTTTAAAACTATAAGTATTTCTTAAAAAGGATTTCACTATTAGTCTTCAAATCTTATTCTTGATTTTGGTAAAATTTTCAGGTCATTCCGAGATACTTGAATTTCGGACATTTTTTCAATAATCCCAAAATTCCACAATTTCCACCTCATTTCCCACTCACTTCCCCATCTAATCCCACTCACTCTCTCTCTCTCCCACAGCCGGCCAAGTGGCCAGGTGAGGGACACCTCACCCCCTCCCTTTTTGCAAGAAAACCCCTCTCTTCCACCTAAATTCCACCCCCTTTACAAAATCCCAAACATATAAAAGCTTTCCCCTTTGCATTCTACTCTTTTCTTCTCCACTTCAACAAAAGAGAAACCTTCACCAAAGTCTCTCCTCCTTCCTCAAACTGAACCCTAGCTCCAAGAACCCCCCAAGCTCTTCACCTCCAGCTCAAGCTACTACTTTGGAGCTTGGATCGTAGCTCTCTTCGTCGTCAAGGATCGCTTGGGAGCTATTCGTCAACCACACTCTTCCCGGACTCGTAGAGCCTCAATCAAACGGTTCCAAGTGAGTATTTCACTCACCAAGACTTGAATTAGCCCTAGAACACTTGTACCTACACCTCTAGTACACCCAGGTCACCAAAAACCATGAATGGAACCATCAAACACAATTTCCAGAAAATCTGTTCTGTCATTGTTTTTCCCACGATTAGTCGACTAAACCTAGGAGCTAGTCGACTAGAACACTTAGTTGAAACTTAGTTTTCTGAAAAACACAGTATTAGTCGACTTACCCCAAATATCAGTCGACTAATCTTTTCTGGACATAAATCTCAACTCTCTGGAAATCCCTATTAGTCGACTCCTGAATCCTCCTAGTCGACTAATCCTCCCTGGACCAGAAACCCAACTTTCTGTATCAACAGACTTAGTCGACTTCAGTCTCTGTTAGTCGACTGGAGACCCCTATTAGTCGACTAACCCTTACCCCTAGTCGACTAATTCTGACTGTGTGTCATAGTTAATTTCTGTTCTGAATTTGGTTCTTATACTTGTTACATGTGTATTATATCTTGCTTGTTCATGCTTCAATACTGGCTCTACATGACCTATTACTGGATGGATGTATCTCTTGTTATCTCATGACTTATTATTGCATATACTCGTTTCATGACATGTTAAATAGTAAACATCACCACTTATCATGCCATCTCTTAAAACTAAGCATGATACACTTGACTTTTACATAAAAAGCACCAACTTACATATGGGTCGGGGAAACATGCGGATATCGATACGTGTTCGTGTTTACAGTGGTATTAGGTATATTGTACAATCATATTCCGGTCTAACCTGAGAGCCTCCAGGGGACCGAGGGGAGTGCTTGCTCCCTATTCCTGAATACTGTCATGACTAAGGGCATACATAAGACCCTCCTGAATAGCCTAGCGGCTGGCTTCCGTCACCAAGCAACGGAACAATCCTGGACCGTTATCCCGGGCATGTACGGGGTCCACTGTAAACATAGTTCGTCGATAACCCCGCTGTTTCCAATAACAACCTTGTATTACTAGGATATGGATCTATGTGCGCTGGGACGCTGGGTCA
This sequence comes from Agave tequilana, assembly GCA_038442645.1. Taxonomy (NCBI): domain Eukaryota; kingdom Viridiplantae; phylum Streptophyta; class Magnoliopsida; order Asparagales; family Asparagaceae; genus Agave; species Agave tequilana. The sequence goes on from JAVJIF010013745.1 coordinate 34,226, forward strand.
CATAGCTAGATATCACAGTAAAGCAAGTAATAATAATAATAGACTAGAGCTATGCATTCATTCCTTTCTGACTTCGGTTCTATATACTTTCCTTACCCGTTGGTTTATATTCATTATACTGTTCCAGTTTTCCTTATTCTTGTATCCTAGCCATTTGGCCATATATATTGTTTATCGTTATATGTCTTGATCCCTTGGATTTGCATATTCAGATTCCGAGGCTTGGGTCGAAGTGGAGCCATCCACCGAAGATCAGGCTTTCTTTAGTGAGCAGGCAGATTAGTTCCGGTCCTCGTGCCAGACTTACCTATTGACTCACGAGATCTTCTTTCCACTTGTGAGCTTTTTGTATACATATTTGTATATATCCCTTTTGGACTTGGTTATGATGTAATGCACATGTATCGTGTAATACTTTATAACATCTTGTGATGACTTTGTATGTGTGTATCTTGAGTTGGCATATATATGGATATCACGCCTTATCGTGTACTCTGATCCTTATTGTACTTTTATGCTTAGCGTATATACGTGGGGGCACCTTTTGACCAACGTATATACGTCGCAGTGACGTCCCCGTATCTGTGGAATCGGGGCGTTACAGGTTGGTATCAGAGCCTAGGCTCTCACACCTAAAGTACAATCAAGCAGCAAATTAATAATTTGCTGATGCCAACTACAATGTACAAAGTTATCTAGTCCTTCTTGATTCCTCCTTGATTCCATCCCTTGTGTCCTAAATTCCTTCCATTTTTCCAATTCCAGTTATCTTTCACCAATCGGTATGGAGAGAAGGACGGGCCGTAACAACTCTGGGCAAGCCTCTAATGGACCCACTGGAGACCATGTGGATATTCTGAGAGTCATTCAGACTATGATGGGGAACCAGCAGCAGCAGACGGAGCTCCTCCGGCAGGAATTGGCAGCTCCCAAGGAGCAGAGGCCCGGAAATATATCGGACTTCAGGCGGCTGCAACCAGCCATCTTCACGGGAGAAGAGAAGCCCTTGGATGCTGAGCAATGGCTGACAGATACCGCAGACTTGTTGAATGCGACCAGAGTACCGAAGGAGAATCAAGTGGAGGTCGCCAAGATTCAGCTGAAGGACATAGCCAGAACTTGGTGGCTAGCTGAAGAGGCCAGATTGGAGAAACCTGTCACCTGGGACACGTTCTCCAAGAGCTTTTATAGCAGGTTCTTCCCTGCCACTGCTCAGAAGGACATGGAAGAGCAATTCATCAGGCTACAGCAAGGGAGTAGGTCCGTGGACGAGTATGCCGCGGAATTTCTCAGACTGAGCCGCTTCGCCCCGTACATGGTAACGGACGAGGAGAAGCGGGCAAGTAGGTTCCAGCAGGGCTTGCAGATGGACATCCAGATGTTCTTAATGTCCCAACAACTGAAGACTTATTCAGAGGTTCTTACCATAGCTCGGGAAGTGGAGCGTGGGTTGGAGAAGAAGCGAGAGGATCAGATGAGGAACCAGGCCATGAAGAGGCCGTTTCCACCAATGGGGAGAGGAGGCCCATTCAGAGCAGCGAAGGTGCAGATGAGGCAGCAATTCAGACCAGCTCCTTACCAGGCGGGCCAACCATCGACCTTCTGCAGTTATTGTCAGAAACCGGGCCACATTCGTCAGAATTGCCGTAGGGCAAATGGATTGTGTTTGGTGTGTGGATCCAGGGATCATTCTATAGAAGCCTGTCCGCACAGAAGGATGGGGATAGCCGGTCAAGCTTTGCCAGCACTTCCAGGACCCAATGGACAGAGGGCGCTTCCAGGGCCACCGGGGCAGAGGAATCAGGGACCAGTGATGAGGAGAGCTCTTCCCCTTCCTCCGCAGCAAGCTATTCGCCCAGTCCAGAGGGGAGCTAGGACAGCAGCAGGGCGTGGAAGAGGTCAAGCCTACAACTTGACGGAAGTGGAAGCTGAGACTTCTGAGGAGGTGATAACAGGTAATATCAGGGTGCATTCTCAACTGTTTTAGCCCTCTTCGATTCCGTGCTTCGCATTGTTTTATCTCAGATCATTTTGTGGCATTGCATTCTATACCTGTTAAAGTGTTAGACCTCAAATGGGAGATTAGTACTGGGAATGGAGTAGTCATGTCTTCTAGGGTCTGTGCTGATTGTCCAGTGGAACTTTGTGATAAGACCTTGGCCATAGATATGCTCGTGCTAGACACTAAAGGGTACGACGTAATCTTAGGCATGACCTGGCTCAGTCAGTATTATGCAGTTATTGACTGTAGGGAGAAGAAGATTATTTTCAGGATCCCCCGTCAACCGGAATTTCAATTTAGTGGTGAGGTGAAGTCTACCAAGAGAAAGACTCGGTTGACTACTTCGGAGGTTCAGAAAGGAGTACCGGTGTGGGATGAATTTCCAGGAGTGTTTGCTGAGATCTCAGGACTGCCACCTAAAAGGGTGATCGAGTTCTCAATTGATACTGTGCCTGGGACAGCTCCTATATCTAAGGCTCCGTACAGGATGGCACCGACGGAGTTAGAGATTCTGAAGAAGCAGCTGCAGGAATACTCAGGCAAGGGATTGATTCGGCCAAGTGCTTCACCATGGGGAGCTCCAGTGCTTTTGGTGAACAAGAGGGATGGTGGTAAGAGGCTTTGTATTGATTACAGGGAATTGAACAAGGTTACCATCAAAACAAGTATCCCTTGCCAAGGATTGATGATTTGTTTGATCAGCTTCATGGAGCCCGGGTATTCTCTAAATTGGATTTACAGTCAGGGTACCATCAGCTAAGGATGAAGAAGGAGGATATCCCGAAGACGGCATTCAGGCCCGTTATGGCCACTATGAATTCCTAGTTATGCCTTTCGGAGTCACCAATGCCCCGGCAGTTTTCATGGATTTGATGAACCGAGTGTTCTCGCCCTACTTGGATCAGTTCGTTGTTGTCTTCATAGATGACATCTTGATCTATTCCAAGAACAACAAGGAGCATGCAGAACACTTGAGGATTGTGTTGCAGACCCTCCAGCAGGAGCAGCTTCATGCCAAGAGGAGCAAGTGCGACTTCTGGTTGGACAGTATAGCCTTCCTTGGGCACATTGTTTCAGCAGAAGGGATTTCAGTTGACCCCAGCAAAGTCCAGGCGGTGAGAGATTGGCCAATTCCGAGGACGGTGACTGAGGTTAAGAGTTTTCTTGGACTAGCAGGATATTACAGACGCTTTGTCCAGGATTTCTCTAGGATTGCAGCCCCGTTGACCAAACTCACCCGGAAAGGAGAAAGGTACCTATGGACTGGGGAATGTACTGCAGCTTTTGAGCAATTGAAGCAGAGACTCATTTCAGCTCCAATCCTGAAGACTCCCTCAGGAAGAGGAGGGATGGTCATCTACAGTGATGCATCAGGTAAGGCCTGGGGTGTGTGCTTATGCAACATGGTCATGTTATAGCATATGCATCAAGGCAACTGAAGACTCATGAGCGTAATTACCCAACTCATGACTTGGAGCTAGCAGCTGTGATATTTGCATTGAAGATCTGGAGGCATTATCTTCTGGGAGATAAAGTGTTGATATACACGGATCACAAGAGCCTCAAGTATATTTTCTCACAGAAAGAGTTGAACATGAGACAGAGGCGGTGGCTGGAGCTGATGGCGGACTATGATATTGACTTGCAATACCATCCAGGCAAGGTCAATACAGTTCCAGATGCACTGAGCAGGATGCCAAAGAATAGAGTGCTTGTCCAGCTCACTCAGCAGAAAGAGTTGATTCAGGACATTATCAGATTGGACTTGATGTTGGTTCGGGAAACTGAGGAAGCAGGGCAGCTCATGGCTTTGCGGATTCAGCCAACATTAATAGATGAGATCAAGGAAGCTCAGAAGGAAGACCCCAGATTGCAGCAGTTCCGAGCTCAGGTAGAGGCTGGATTGAGGACTGATATCAGTATTCATCCGGATGGTACCTTATATTTTGGTAGCAGGCTTTGTGTTCCCCAAGGAGAAGTTCGGCAGAAGATTTTGGCGGAAGCTCACAGTTCAGCATATTCCATACACCCGGGGGAAACAAGATGTATCAGGATATGAAGAAGCAGTTTTGGGGTGGAATGCCATGAAGAGGGAGATAGCCCAGTTTGTTGCCAAGTGCTTGGTTTGTCAACAGATAAAGATTGAGCATCAGAGGACGGCGGGACTTCTACAACCTTACCGATACCCGAATGGAAGTGGGAGCACATCACCATGGATTTTGTCACGGCATTACCTCGAAGTCCTAAAGGTAATAATGCTGTGTGGATAATCATTGACCGTCTCACCAAGTCAGCTCACTTTATACCATTCAGGGTGGGACAGTCAACGGAGGTTCTGGCAGACAAGTACATGAAGGAGATAGTTCGTCTTCATGGAGTTCCAGTCAGTATTGTTTCAGACAGAGACACCAGATTCAGATCCCATTTCTGGGAGAGTCTCCAAGAAAGTCTAGGGACTCGTCTGAAATTCAGTACATCATATCATCCTCAGACAGACGGACAATCTGAGAGGACTATCCAGATTCTTGAGGATATGTTGAGGGCCTGCATGATTGAATTCCAGGGATCATGGGAAGACCATCTTCACTTGGCGGAGTTTTCTTATAATAACAGTTATCAAGCAAGTATCAAGATGGCACCATTTGAAGCATTGTATGGGAGGAAGTGTAGGTCTCCGATTTGTTGGGATGAAGTCGGTGAGAGAAGACTATTGGGCCAGAGATCCTGATTCAGACGACAGAGAAAGTCAGAGTCATCAGAGATCATCTCAGGGCAGCTCAGAGTCGGCAGAAGAGTTGGGCAGATTCACGGAGGAGGCCATTGGAGTTCCAGGCAGGAGATCATGTGTTCTTGAAGATATCTCCTACTAAGGGAGTAATCCGGTTCGGTACTCGTGGAAAGCTTAGTCCGAGATATATCGGCCCATTTGAGATTTTGGATCGAGTGGGAGACGTGTCTTATAGATTGGCATTACCGCCATCTTTGGACGGAGTTCACAATGTTTTCCACGTGTCACAGTTGAGGAAGTATGTGAAAGATGATAGTCACATCCTGGATCACTCCGAACTGGAACTACAACCGGATTTGTCATATCAAGAGCAGCCGATGGCCATTTTGGACAGGAGTGTCAAGACATTGAAGAACAGAGCCATACCATTAGTGTTGGTGTCTTGGAACAGGCATGCCCCTGGAGAGGCCACGTGGGAACGAGAGGATGTTATCCGTGAGCGTTACCCTCATCTCTTCACAACTTGATTGGTAAGACTCTTCCTTTCATTCTTATCTATCGGCATTTTCCTTCTTATCCTTATTTATCTGTTCCCTTTCACTTTACGAAATTTCGAGGACGAAATTTTTGTAAGGTGGGTAGATTGTAATACCCGTTCCCGGAATACGTACTTAGTTGCGTATTCAGTTTCCCTATCGTGTTTTTTTCGAATTACTTCCTGTATTCGACCGATTTCAGTTCCAAATGTCATTTTCCTATACTTTGGATTTTATATGATTTTCTGGAATTTTCCTGAATTTAATTAAATATTTTCAAAACCGGTGTCGACCAGTGCCGCTGATCGATTCTCGGATTTTTATCTTGCAAACAGTTAGGAATTTCTAGAAAGTCCTTTAGACATTATTTCTTAGAATCATATTTTCTATCTAAATACTTTTTCTGAGAATTTTACGAATTTATGAAAATTCCAACGGAGTCGGTAGATAACTGATTCCGGGATTTTAGTTTTAAAACTATAAAGTATTTCTTAAAAAGGATTTCACTATTAGTCTTCAAATCTTATTCTTGATTTTGGTAAAATTTTCAGGTCATTCCGAGATACTTGAATTTCGGACATTTTTTCAATAATCCCAAAATTCCACAATTTCCACCTCATTTCCCACTCACTTCCCCATCTAATCCCACTCACTCTCTCTCTCTCCCACAGCCGGCCAAGTGGCCAGGTGAGGGACACCTCACCCCCTCCCTTTTTGCAAGAAAACCCCTCTCTTCCACCTAAATTCCACCCCCTTTACAAAATCCCAAACATATAAAAGCTTTCCCCTTTGCATTCTACTCTTTTCTTCTCCACTTCAACAAAAGAGAAACCTTCACCAAAGTCTCTCCTCCTTCCTCAAACTGAACCCTAGCTCCAAGAACCCCCCAAGCTCTTCACCTCCAGCTCAAGCTACTACTTTGGAGCTTGGATCGTAGCTCTCTTCGTCGTCAAGGATCGCTTGGGAGCTATTCGTCAACCACACTCTTCCCGGACTCGTAGAGCCTCAATCAAACGGTTCCAAGTGAGTATTTCACTCACCAAGACTTGAATTATCCCTAGAACACTTGTACCTACACCTCTAGTACACCCAGGTCACCAAAAACCATGAATGGAACCATCAAACACAATTTCCAGAAAATCTGTTCTGTCACTGTTTTTCCCACGATTAGTCGACTAAACCTAGGAGCTAGTCGACTAGAACACTTAGTTGAAACTTAGTTTTCTGGAAAACACAGTATTAGTCGACTTACCCCAAATATCAGTCGACTAATCTTTTCTGGACATAAATCTCAACTCTCTGGAAATCCCTATTAGTCGACTCCTGAATCCTCCTAGTCGACTAATCCTCCCTGGACCAGAAACCCAACTTTCTGTATCAACAGACTTAGTCGACTTCAGTCTCTGTTAGTCGACTGGAGACCCCTATTAGTCGACTAACCCTTACCCCTAGTCGACTAATTCTGACTGTGTGTCATAGTTAATTTCTGTTCTGAATTTGGTTCTTATACTTGTTACATGTGTATTATATCTTGCTTGTTCATGCTTCAATACTGGCTCTACATGACCTATTACTGGATGGATGTATCTCTTGTTATCTCATGACTTATTATTGCATATACTCGTTTCATGACATGTTAAATAGTAAACATCACCACTTATCATGCCATCTCTTAAAACTAAGCATGATACACTTGACTTTTACATAAAAAACACCAACTTACATATGGGTCGGGGGAAACATGCGGATATCGATACGTGTTCGTGTTTACAGTGGTATTAGGTATATTGTACAATCATATTCCGGTCTAACCTGAGAGCCTCCAGGGGACCGAGGGGAGTGCTTGCTCCCTATTCCTGAATACTGTCATGACTAAGGGCATACATAAGACCCTCCTGAATAGCCTAGCGGCTGGCTTCCGTCACCAAGCAACGGAACAATCCTGGACCGTTATCCCGGGCATGTACGGGGTCCACTGTAAACATAGTTCGTCGATAACCCGCTGTTTCCAATAACAACCTTGTATTACTAGGATATGGATCTATGTGCGCTGGGACGCTGGGTCACATAGCTAGATATCACAGTAAAGCAAGTAATAATAATAATAGACTAGAGCTATGCATTCATTCCTTTCTGACTTCGGTTCTATATGCTTTCCTTACCCGTTGGTTTATATTCATTATACTGTTCCAGTTTTCCTTATTCTTGTATCCTAGCCATTTGGCCATATATATTGTTTATCGTTATATGTCTTGATCCCTTGGATTTGCATATTCAGATTCCGAGGCTTGGGTCGAAGTGGAGCCATCCACCGAAGATCAGGCTTTCTTTAGTGAGCAGGCAGATTAGTTCCGGTCCTCGTGCCAGACTTACCTATTGACTCACGAGATCTTCTTTCCACTTGTGAGCTTTTTGTATACATATTTGTATATATCCCTTTTGGACTTGGTTATGATGTAATGCACATGTATCGTGTAATACTTTATAACATCTTGTGATGACTTTGTATGTGTGTATCTTGAGTTGGCATATATATGGATATCACGCCTTATCGTGTACTCTGATCCTTATTGTACTTTTATCCTTAGCGTATATACGTGGGGCACCTTTTGACCAACGTATATACGTCGCAGTGACGTCCCCGTATCTGTGGAATCGGGGCGTTACAGTTTTTCTTTTATAAATTATATTTTACTATGTTTAGTGACATTGATTGATATATCTTGATTAGGGATAAAAGACGGTAATAATTAATTATTAACTGGTACTTGTTGGACACCCATTGTAATAGGTGATTCCTGTAATATTGTTAGGTATTTCTTGATGTAATATAATATAGGGAGACAATTGTAGTAATACGAAATACTGACATAAACAACTCGGACCCCGTCATCATACCTGCATAGCCACTGATACTCGGGCCACTACTTGGACACTATGATTTCATGTAGAATATCACAGTTCGAGAATATTGTCACATGTATACTGATCCTCGGTACTCGATACCATATCACTAGGTAGTAATGTTGGACACCGTTATTTCATGTCCTAGTATCATCATGACACGGACACTGTAAGTTCATCACTTACGACATGTACGATCACAGAGATGTGACACGGATTATGCTACACATAGATATTCCACTGGTACACGGATATAACCATGCACAGACTACCGCATTTCATATTATTATTATCATCATACATATCATCATACACGACATGTTTACATATCACGGTCACACATGCATGTATGGTTTCATTTTATTGTTGTCATGTATTATTGTGCCATGTTACCGTATTCATGTTATATGATTGTTTCCTGTTACTGACATGGATACTCCTGTTACTGGACATGAGAGCTGTTGATATGCGATATGTGGAATCTCACATCTATTGTTCCCGTTTCCCGTTATATTGTCCTATTATATTGTTCCCGTTTCCCGTTTCCCGTTATATTGTTCTATGCTATCAACAGAGCTCAGGTCCAGTTATCATGTTACCCGTATCATTTACTGTATTTATTCTCGTTACATTGTATACTTGACATATCAGATCATCAAGCTAACTTGGGTATGGGGGAGACTGGACGGTTGATTAGATCATATCGGGTGGATGTCTGAATCCATTGTTTGTCCCACTGTAGGAGACGGGGTAGTGCTGGCTACCGTCTGTTACTCATGAGCATCCTGTTATTGTTTTAGCTCATTGAGATTCCCGTTACATGTTACAGCTCTAGCGGGCTGCCCCTGGTCTCAGCAGCCAGGGGTCTGTTTAAGGCCGTTATCCCGGATATGCACGGGATACACCCACCCGATAAGAACTCCTCGACTATGGGTTTCCAATTAACATAATAAAACAGTATACACAATAGTGACGTCGGGAACACTTGTTATTTGATCACTCTTTCGTTTGGATAATGGTACCCATAGACCATGTCCGGATGGGTTCGACTGGAGTGCGGGCTCCAGTATGAACTGCCAGTGGTATGGGACACTGGAAGAGATTGATTAAAATACCAGGTGGTACTGATTGCTACTATTGTATAATAACATGACTTGCCTGATACATGTTTACTACTTGTTACTGTTCCTTACCTGATACATGTTTACTATGGTATAGTTGTACTTATTATTGTACCTGATCATTTATCCAATATTATATTACATGTATACTTGTTACTTTAACTGATACATGTTACACTTTCTGTGGTGGCATACTACTCATGTATATATATACTCTGCATTGCATATATTCTATTTTCTGTATACCTTGCATACATCATTACTATCTATGCACAACACCGTATTATGATTATATTACATATGCCCACCTGCATGTTCACTTCTATCACGTCACCACTAGACGACAGTATTTATGATATCAACCGGCCACGCCTAAAGACATGACCAGATGATAACCGGCTAGGTAGTGATGGTATTAAAAGATAACATGCTTATATCTTTCATGTTTAGCTACTTCTGCTGCTACTTATATGCTTATTATGTGCTTAGGATATGGTATCACTATTACAACAGCATGTATTATCTATTATTATTGTGCTTGATTACTATAGTACATATTATTGCCTCCTTCATTTTACCACTCACTAGGTTACTTTCTGACGACCCTGAGTTTGCATGCTCAGGTTGGAGATCCGAGCTACCGTATTATCAGATAGTGCCTTGAAGTCACATAGGAGATTTCTCATCGAGACTCTTTATAGGTATCTTGGTGATTTATTTCTGTTATCTCATTTATCCCTGTTTTTAAATTTGTTATGATCACTAACCCCTTTCTGCAGGTATTCTTGTACTTATTTCCTGCTGGAACCATTATGTCTATGGAGGTGATTCCCTGTACTGAGGCTTAACGTACGTACGTGACGGTTTTCACCTCACGTATGTATGTCGCCATAACGTCCCTGTACCTGCGGGATCGGGCGTTACAGTGCTTAATGTCAAAAACATAGATATTTCACCTTGTTTGTATAGTGGATCATATCCATACACACTATGCTTTAAAGTTGTTTAAATATCTTGTTTTTGTATTTGGAGAAGTTTTGAAAAAACCAGTTTTTGGAAAATACCGTTTTTGTTTTGAGCCAATATTTTTCAAGTTACAAAAATAGTCCAAATCATTTATAACATGTCATGATTTTGTGCAAGCATGTTTGTTTATCAAAGTATATTGTAAAACTATTTTTGTAAATTTTCTGTGAATTTTATGGGATTTTATTTCTATCAAAAAGACCAAGTTTTTAATCCCTTTTATTTTTCTGACCTGGCTTCAGTCGACCGGGCCGGTCGACCGCGTGACGTGCACAGACGTGCACGAGTCTGGCTGGAAGGCCGGTCAACCGGGACGGTCGACCGTCCAGAGAGCTTTTCTCTCTGGAAAGCCTCGGTCGACCGGGACGGTCGACCGGCAGAGAGTCTGCTCTCTGTTCCAGAGGCTCGGTCGACCGGGCCAGTCGACCGATGGCACAACGGTCTAAAATATGACCGTTGGCCGGTCGACCGATGGCACAACGGTTCTGTCAGACCCCAACGGCTAGTTTTTCTATCCCTATAAATTTGGGGGTTTGGGCATTGTTTTTCACCAAGATTTTTAGTGGACTTTGAGCCAGTTTTTCCCACTTCATTAAAAGAGTTTTCTCCACTAAATTGAGAGCTAATACTTTCAATTAAAAGGGGAGTTTTATCAAGAGTGTTAAAAGAGATTTCCTTAAGTTTTTCACCAAAGATTCTTTCCTTATTTTTCTCACAAACACTTGAGCAACCCATTGACATATTCATTCTATAGGAGTGTTATTGTGAGAGTGTTTTTGGTGATCAAGTGTTTAGATCACCAAGAGATCTTTTCTTGTTTCTTGAGGAGCGGACGAGTGTGTTAGCGGTTGTTTCGAGTTCGTGTGTGAACTCTTGTTTGAGGTGCGGCCTCGGCGAGCCGGTGGGCTTGCGGTGTGTACGGACTAGGGAGTCCGAGAGCTTGTAGGTGTTGCGGCACAGAGTGATCCGTGGGATCGATTATAGTGGAAATCCTTCGTGTGTCGAAGGCGAGGATGTAGAGCAAGTGTGCTCGAACCTCGAAACAAATCCCTTGTGTTTGCGATTGCTCACTCTCTCTCTCTCTATCTCTTGTTTATATCTTGCATGCTTAAATTGTGTTTATCTTTATATGCTAGATATACCTTGTGTGCTTAATTGTTATACTTGCTTGGGTTTGTTTGCTAACACTTGTATTCAACCAAGAGAGCCAACGCGGCACCTCAACCCTTATCTAGGGGAATCTAGAGGAGTTAGTCCAGAGCCCTTCACGGGGAATTTGGCTACACTCTTGTATTATACGTGGTGTTTAGTTTTAGAATTTTAGTTTAGGTCATAATTTTTTAATTCCGCATTATTTGGCATTTAGTGACCATAAGATTGATTAGCCATCACCTATTCACCCCCCCAGGTGATTTTACATCTACTCCACCGCCTCTGTCGGGTATAAATACATCTCTTTCTCCAACGAGAAAAAGATCACTTCCCTAATCTTCAGAGCACATACCACACCACGCTGACAGTTTCTCTCTACAGTCTTCTACTACTACGCCGACAGTTTTCCTCTGCCGATCCTCTTTCCTTATCGATTACTGATTCTAATGCCTGAGGGTCTTAGGTCGGCACCACGCCGGTGCTCGTTACCTGAAACGCGTCTTCCTTCTCTGTGTATTCTGACAAGTTCAATTGAGAGCGTCTAATTGTTCGTGACGAAATTTTATCCACCACACAGAGGGGAAATAAAATAAAATAGACGATGTATTTGTATTTTCCCCTCGAAATCAAATATGATGTCCAAATAAGACTTCAACAATAATATGTAAGGTATGATTCTTGACGACTTCAATAATTATAAGGTTATGGATTAGGAGCCAACACTATCTAAAAAAACCTATATTGAGTATTTATTTGTTTTCCATCTTGAAATCAATTATCAAAATACCATACTTCATATTGTGATTTGTCAAGATTTTTAAATATCATGATGAAATTAAGACGAAAACACCATTGCAGCAGGGGAGCTGAAAACTTATTATGGCTGACTAATATATGATTATCAAGCTTACATGGACTGATATGTAAATAAATGAAAATTAAGGGAATTTCATGCTTTTATGGCCGAAGCGTTTTTTTTTTTTTTTGAAGGGTTTTCCTTTCAACAGTGACATTGGATAACGCAAGTGTCACTATAGCATAATGATAAAACTTCTTAGCAGGAGGGAAGAAGTCTGGGGTCTAAATCCAGCTTCCACCGGGCTATCATACCTAAATTTTGTCTACATATACGGGGGTGAGATAAGGTGATAGTCTTCTAGTTCGTGATGATATTCTTGTTGGATTAAATGTCCCTATATCTCCCCGTAAAATACTTGCAAAGTGTCACATGTAACAGTGCCACGTTCATAGGGCTACAATTATCACTAAGATCAAGATTACGTAATATAATGAGTTCATTAAAAAATTATGTAACATATGAAGACTTTCCAAGGGGGGAAAAAAATTAATAGTGAGTGCAAATTGCAATATAACACACATTTATATATCCTTTTCCCGAAGAAACGGTTTGCATGACTACAAGAATCTTTAACGCTAAAAACTTTTTTAAATAAATAGTCTTGAGTTTGATTCTTATCATATGAAATAAAACGGTTCAAAGAGATTTTATTTTATTTTTTTTCCTTCTCTCGTAATTGATTAGTGTAAAGTGGAGAGAGATTAGATATGATCTAAACCTCTAAATGCATATAAAAAGTGATTGAATTGGTGATTAATGGATCAAGTACCCTACAACTAATGCATGGCCCCTTTAAGAGAGCCCACCACCACAATTAGATAGCTTGCGTTTGTGCTTTTGGATTCTCCTCTCTTTTTTATAAAGAAGCCTCACTTGAATCCATACACAAAGCACAAGTGCTCTTGAGATGAGCCATGGCCAAAGCTTTAGGTTTGAAGCCGGACAAGTAAAAAATTGGTTGGAAATTGGCACTTGAGTAATCCAATGACGCTACTTTTTTTTTTTTTTGTGCGCGTGTGTTCAACTAAAAGCTTTGATGTGGGACTAATGTATCACTAATCTCCAATTAAGTAACACATTTGGTTGTTAGCACAAACTTTGGACAAAGTTGATGCGGAGGCAACCACCTTTAATTCGAAATAATTGGTTCCATAATTTTTTTTTTCCACTTTCAATTCGAAACATGTATCCAGAACGCTAAAGTTAATAATGAACCAGTAAGCGCAGTGGCAGATGCTGGGTGTTTTTTCAGTGTGAGCATAAATGTAATAAGAATTTCATTGCGACCGTAAATGTAATAACGATAAGAGAGAAGGAAAGTAAAAAAAAAATAATGTTGCACCGACTAAGGCTTAAACTTGTGACCTCTAATAACTTAGATTTATAAATTGTTACCACTTGAGTTAGAGCTCAAAACTATGTTCATGTCAGTAAAAATAATCTAAAAAAAGGTTATATACAAAAAACTTATACACTGTTTGTACTATTCTATTATTTATAAAATCTAGCGTGGTGGGTCCGCCCCTGAGTGAGTGGATAATCGAAATGGAGAATTAGACGTGCGCGATAAGCTAAACACTTGATTAGCTCAAGATGACTATATTTAGTGATAGGGAATTGATACAAGAATAATAATTATCAAACGTATAAAAGGACCAAGATTGGAGACCCACGACTAATCTCAATCCATGTCTGGTATCACTGCGGCCTTACTTTGCGTTTAAAATGTTCCGGTCGTTGCAGTTATTATCTTAGTTGATTGCATTACCCAAACGATAATGATATCTTTACTTGTGAAGAAATTATTGAATTATTTGCATAGGTTTTAAAATTTTAATTGCTTGATTCCACATGTTAGCTCACTAATTGTTGACTAAAATGAGATAAGATCTTAAATGAAGATTGGATTGGAACCTTCCTTTGTCCATGCTAAGCTTCTTGCATTGTTTTTTTTTTTTTTTTTTTTAAACCACAATCAATTAGACTAAATTTTGTGAAAATTTTCTAATAATCACCCTTTAATTAGTTTGTTAATGGGTGTCGTAAAGGATACGAAAGATAAACAAAAGTTTAAAAATTTTTACTAAAAAAGATGAGAATATGAGAAGTGACCCCCTTTCCTTTGCCACACGTTTTGCTTTATTCCATTGCCCCAAGTTTGTAGATCCACAAACTTTTGTGAGAAAAAGGGTATGAAAGTGAGCACATTGAGCAGTGATTGATGCTAGAGACCTTTGGCCCTTAACAACTTGGATTAAGGAGTTAATCTTATCCTTAATGCACAATTAACTAAGATCACATGTTTCCTTAGTTGGAAACAACATTGAAATGATGGCACTATAGAGCATGAGCACCAAGGTTCAAGATAATTCAAAATTATTAATTAATAATTTGATCGATAATAAAGTATTCCGCGTTTGTATTGGCATTCTAGAGCAAGCTCCTCGCGATCAGGTTTGATTACTAATATACATCAGTTTTTTTAAGAATCGACGTTAGGCTCAAAGTGTTTATGTAATTAGCAATAATGATCAAGAGTGGTTTTGATAAAGATAGACATTATAGACTAATTCTAAGAAGGCAGTTATCATAAATGTCACAATAGACATATACAGTGGTAGTCATTTAATTGCCTCGATATCATATATATATATATATATATATTATATATATATATATATATATATATTATATATATATATATAAGACCGTGAGAAAACTATATAAGAGCAATCATGTGAATGATCCGATATGTTCATATTGATTTATATACTTTATTTAAGTTACCAATAAAAAATCACGCGATTCCGTGCTTTTTTTCCCATGCAACAAGTGGTTACAAAACATACGTTATATTCACCGTAGAATAAATATGTCATTTGATGCATGGGTAAAAAAGCTCGAAATCGCGTGATTTTTTATTAGTAACCTAATTAGAGTATATAGATCAAGATGAACGGTTCGGAGAACCGTTCATTAGAATAGCTCTCATATGATTTTCTCACGAAACTTATTTTAAGAAAGTTTCTCATTTGAAAATATTCCTACACACACAGATTCCAAATAGAGAGGCACCCATCGTCTTCCTCGTATTCACATTTTTGTTGTAGCGGAAGTTGATTAGAAGAGAGATTGGTGTCATTGCCATCAAGCTTCTCCATCTTAATCTTTGTAGCATGATTACTAATCCCCACTATTAACATAAATTTAAAAGTGTAGCAACTCTAAGAGGGAGCTCTATGAATTTGAGCTATTTTGAATATTTTATTATTTTTTAAAAATCAATTTGGCATTGAAACTTTTGTATTATTTAAAAACAATTTGTAATAGATTAAAATAATATAAATAAATATAATTTAGAGAATGAGTTTGACTTTCTATGTTTAGAGAGCTTAGGTCTTATTTTTAAAATAGAGAACCATATAGAGAGTAGTATTGGAGCTCAATTTATTGATTTTGCTCCCTAAAACAAAGAAGGAGAAAAGATAGAGTCTCTTTGGAGATGCTATAATCAGATTCGGTATCACTTCACAAGTAGAATTAAAGCAACCGTGCAGCTTGTTGTCATATTAAGTCTTATAAAAAACACAAAATGAAATGTATAAATGAGATTTACATCATCGACGCAGTTTTATAATACAAGAATGATATGAGAAGCTAGCTCCTAAAAGATGTCATTATAATAGCAGTTGTCAGCTAAAACTTTAGTTAGCATGATGAAGCACTGGCCGCGTGTAGGATGAGGAAAAATTAGGTCAACTTGCATGGCAGTGGAATTCGAAATCACTTACATTGACAACAGCACGAGCATATAGAAAGACGTAGGTTTCTGCATGACAAAGTTCATCATGATACAATGTGTTCATTTAAATAAGAACAAACCTTAGTATAGGATAAATGAGAGAGAAACGATAGTAGGTAAACATTCCACCCACAGCAATAGATCAAGGGCCAAATATGATGCAAATTTTGGATTGGGGCATCCATTTGGTAGCCACCTAATCCAATTGAAATGTGCCAACAACCCTTGCAATTCCTGAAGCAATTGAGAAAATTAGACGGGAACACTTGAAGAAAACTCATCTCAATAGGTTCTTGTTATAGCTTTCATATCACATTCATTTCTGACATGTCTCGGATAATCTCCAAATAAAATTTGACAAGATTACGCCAATGAGGCTAGAAATTCTCTGAAAGAGTTCAGGATACAAGAACCAACAATCGATATAAAACTGTTGCTGACCATATTCAGGAGCAAAAGGGCAACAACAAATGTAAAAGCACAGGCAATATACTGTGGATGCCTTATGGTTCCTCGAGAAAATGAAAGTTCCAAAAATACCTGAAGATCTTTAACTAGCTCTCCAAGGAGAATGAGAAAACAAATGACCGTTAGTGGATCAGGCCCTCTTCTTCCGAGCAGAATGAGATGCACTGGCAGCAGAGGTAGAGCGTCGACGAGGAGGGAAGAGTCCACTTAGGGTTGCCAAGATGGCGAAAGCAACAAAGGGGACATACATCTGCAGCAGCTTCTCTGATGCTCTTCCTGAGCCTAGCAGCTCCGCCATTATAGTAGCCTGAAATGATCAGCCACCACAGATAAGAGTAAAGGATATGAAATAGAAACCAAACAGGTGATGAGCAAACAAGGATTCCACCATCAGAATCCATAGAAACAGTAACATATGAGACAATCTAAATAATGGTTTTAATCACAATATAACATCCTACACATAGGTGAAGGAATCTTTTCTTCTATAGGCCCATCTGATGTCTAAACCACTCAGAACTCCAGTATAACAAAATGGATGATCTCTGTGATCACCTTAAAAGGATCCATCTGTGTGTTAGAAAGGTTACAGTTAATGGGTGGAAACATTTATTGCAATCTCCTAGATTTCTCTTCCTTCCAAAACCCCTCCTCTACAACTGCATCGAGATAGAGTATTGTCGTGAAGTAGGAAGATTGATATAGGGAATACAATTTACCTCTGAAGCACAGATTGTAATTTACAAAGTCTCCAGGTGTTCATCACATAATTGCTATGAAAATAGTGGTAGAGACAAAAAAATAAATTATTGATCTATTGACGAGTGATCTGATTATTAATCTTGCTCTTAGGATGGAAAAAGTTAACAAAAAAGGAGAATCTTGGTTATTTAAAGTGGCAAAGGTGTATCATCAATTCTCTTTCTCATTTTTTTAGTCTTTCAAATAAATAAGTAATAAAATAAATGAGGTAACGGGCCCAGCATGGGCTATTAAAATATTACTTCCGGTTCACATGTTCAATTTTTAAATGCTTGGTTGAAAATTCACGATATATGACAGAAAATAATAATTCAAGATAACAAGTAAACTTTCCCCAATCAAACTCGAATCAAACCTGAAACATCAAGCAGAACCATTACCAAGATGGGATCGTTTAAATTTCGTACCGTACCGGTGGAAGAATTGACGCCGGCCACGATTGCGGATAGATATGACATGGGCCCAGCCCAATCATCTTAAATAATTCTCTAAAACGTGTCAAAAAAAAACAAGAACAGACAATGAACTCGGGCTCGGGTTGGGCCTAACCAAGGCCCACAGAATAATTACCGTTTTGTAGCTTTATCCCCGCACGTGGCGGATGGAGGGGATAAGGAGGGGTGATCCAACGGCTCCTCGCGCGTTGGACCATCACACGGTCTAACGCGCGCGCGAAGGGGCCAACCCCCTCTCCTCCGTGCATTGGACCATCACGTTAACGCTCGAGGAGATGTTGGATCGCCCACTTGTCCCCATCCTCACGTCTCATACTGACCACTACACGTGGCAGAGGGAGAAGGCAATCTAACGGCTCCTCTCGCGTATTGGATTATCACATGCTCTAACGCACAAAGGCATGCTTCTTTACCAGATTCTATATATAAAATACAAGATTTCGAGTTCGGCATATTTTTACTCAGAGTTTATATATATATATATATATATATATATATATATATATATATATATATATATATATAATATATATATATATAGGGGTTACTGTACCTCAGCCGACGGCTGAGAGAGTTTCTCAGCCGGCGGTGACGTGGCTGAATATATGCCACATATCGGTCGCAAAGTGTGGGCGCCAAAAAAATCCCGCCTAAAGAATCTAAATCAAATTGACAAAAATATCCCCTTTTTACTTCTAAACTAGCATAAACTCATCCACAAAGAAAATTTATCTAAAGAATTTTCAGTTAAATATATCTACAGTTATAAAATTCCTAATTCTCTACATCGAAAATATAATAGAAAAAAATTCGGAAAAATATAATGTGAAATAAACTGCATCATTGAAAAGTAAAAAATATGTTTGAAACATAAAAAAACTATTGTTTTTTATTTAATTTTTTATAATATTTTATTTCGTGTTATTTTCAACTCATATATTTTAATAAAAGAAACTGAAATGAATAGAAAAATGAAATCAATTTTATATCACGTCTGCGACCCTAATCGCATTCCTTATTCGTATAAAAATAACATACGAAAAATGCTATCGTTCAGCACTGCGACCTCGTTCAGAACAGCAACTAAAGTCGCAATCTTTTTTCAACACTGCGACCAAAGTCGCATTCTTTTTTCGCATGCCTTATCTAACAAATTTTTGATAATTTTACAAAGTTGATTAGCCATGCAACCCTGAGATCAGTTCGCGTATAGCTCCTCTTTATAAAATACTATATTAATTACACTAAATTAAATGAAGTAATTAATATTCTATCTACCGTGATACAACAACAGTCTAGGAAAAAGAGTTACGCTAATATTAATCTCGATGAAGGAAAGATGTGCACCATACGTAATCTAAAGATATAGAAAAAAAACATCTATAAAAAGTTAATTTGCACTAATATTTATTATTTCTGCATCTTATCTGCGATAATGGTCGCAGTACTCATATAATAATTACAATAAAACTGCAACTACTGTCGCTGTCCAGTCATAAACAGTTTGATCGTTTTGCATTCAATAAAGTTAAAAACAGTTACCATGGTCGCAGTCCAAAAATTAAAACTATATAAATAGATAATACTGCAAAAATGATCACAGTCCTCTCAAATTAGTATATTTCACTGTATATCACAAATTACAAAACTGCGACTGCTGTCGTTAAACACTGCGACCATAATCGCAGTGCGTAAACTACGACTATAGTATCAGTCATTAGTCATCGTTATTACATTTATTCATTCAAAAAAAAATACTGTCGTGAGTACTGCGACCATAGTCGTAGTCCTTGATCGCATGATATATGTAAAAAAAAATTAATAGTTTATAGGCGTCTGAGACAACAGTCACAGTGAAGAACAAATATATAAAATAATATGTAAACTGCGATTATAATATCAGTTCTTAGTCACCGTTATTACATTTAACTAAGTAAAAAAAAAACGTTCAAGACTTGCTCTCGTTAAGCACTGCGATCATAGTCGCACTCCTTGTCCGTATTCAATATGTAAAAAAAAATAATACTAATTTATACATTACATGCGAGAAAAAAGTAAACTGCGACTATATTCAAAATCAGTAAATTTCAAATTAGTAAACAAAAAATTAATAAAGAAGCATTCAAATTAGTTTCGTGATTTGATTAAATTGATCGCAATTTGGCCGTAGTTATAAAAGATAATTGTGACAATATTGACTAACGTCAGAAATAAAAAATAATAATAAACTATACAGATCCACTGTCTTTTACCGCAGGGGCATTTAGTAATTTCAACTGTTTCAATATGTGGGGGAGTCCTTTCTACTGTGGCTAACTGCGTGACACGTCACCGCAGGCTGAGAGAGTCTCTCAACCGTCGGCTGATATACATTTTTCTCATATATATATATATATATTATATATATATATATATATATATATATTATATATATATATATAGAGAGAGAGAGAGAGAGAGAGAGAGAAATGTATATCAGCCCGCGGGCTGAGAGTACTCTCTCAGCCTGCGGTGACGTGGCTCGATTTGTCACCTCACTGACTTGCGGCCCGCTTTTAGGGAGAAGTTAAATTACCAAATACCCCTTATGATAACTTTTCCTTATTGTTTATTATTATTTTTCCCCCTTTTATTTTGCCGCTCTTTATAGGATATAAATTACTTTTCGCCTTATTTCTTTACCTCTTTTTGAAAGATCTAGTTTCTCCTTTTCAGCCTGGGATAAATTTTTTTTGAAATATAAAATCTTTTCAGATTAATGTTTTCAACCTGCGATAAAATTCTACTTTATAGTTTATTTTTTTTTATATATAATGTAGTCAGAGTCTTTGGTCGCATTGTACATTTAAACTGCGACCTTAGTCAAAGACTTTGGTCGCAGTGTACATGGTTAAATGCGACCAAGGTCGCAGTGTTGTTATTGATAAAGATGGCCAGCAACTGTAATCTAAGGTTGCATTACATGGACTGCGACTTTGGTCGCAGTACGTTAAGTAAGTGTTTTCCTTTAGATTGACATGCATAACGACCAAGGTCGACACTGCTGTTTTGGTTTAAGACTGCCGCCAGCAACTGCGACCAAGGTCGCCGTGTTGTTGTTTTATTAAGTGTTGTTTTGGATTAAGTCATTTTTTTGAATCTAAATGAAAAATGAAAAGTTGTCTGTTGTCTGATGCGACTTGGAGTCACTCCGTGAGACGCGACCTGTCATAAAGATTTTATGAGATCTTTTTAACGTCAAGTCTACGTTGACGAACCCGCACCATTCGTTGTTTCCCGAAGCTGTTGTCCACGCGTCGGCTCTTCATTGAGACCATTAAGGCCGACGGTTCTGATTAATGAACCATTAATTATGGTTATTATGGGCTGGCTATAAATAGGGCTCACACTCTCCCTTTAACAGCCCATAATTAGACTGTTTTCATTTGAGAGCAATTGCTCTGAGAATTTCCGCCTTCTTCAGAGTCTCTAACAGGGGCTTGCCTCCATGGATGAAGATGACCCTATGCACGAAGATGACCCAGAGCTTGATTGTCCTTTTTCAGGTTCGCTGGGCCTCTGGGAGAATATTTTTGGCCGGTGAACTTGATCGATGTTCGTCCACAAGGGAAGAAGTCATGGTCCTCGACGTCCATAGTTTTTTAATACACGGGGACCTCAATAACACCACTGCTCTTATTCAACAAGGGCTCTTTTTGATGTTTAATCTTCTTTGTACTGCTATATTGTAACACTCAATCTTATTGTATAAGAGAGCGTTTTTGTATCATTTTCACATGCCTGGAGATAAATGCCTGGACATAAATAAAAAGACCTCAATAACACCACTGCTCTTAGTCAACAATGGCTCTTTTTGATGTTTAGTTTTCTTTGTACTGCTATATTGTAACACTCAATCTTATTGTATAAGAGATCGTTTTGTATCATTTTCACATGCCTGGAGATAAATGCGTGGACATAAATAAAAAGCATATTTGTTTTTTAATAAACTACGACCTTTGGTCTCAGTCATGCAATGCAAACAAAACAACTTGGACCAGAGACGGCACTGCGACCAAGGTCGCATAAGACTACAGTGCAAACAGAAACAACTGCGACCATGGTCGACATTGCGACCAAAAACTGCGACTAAGCAACTGCTGCGGTGACGTGTCACCTCGTCGCAGTGTTGTTGATTAAGACTAAAGACCAGCAACTGCGACCAAGATTGCAGATTATTTTTTTAAGACTGCGGCCATCAACTGCGACCAAGGTTGCAGTGTTGTTGTTGATTATTTATAAAGACCACCAACTGCGATCAAGGTCGCAGTGATGTTGTTGATTAAGATTAAAGACCAGCAACTGCGACTAAGGTCGCTGTGTATTTTATTAAGACTAAACACCAACAACTGCGATCAAGGTCGCAGTTTATTTTATTAAGACTACGGTCAGAAATTGCGACAAAGGTAGCAGTGTTGTTGTTGATTAAGATTAAAGTCCAGCAACTGCGACCAAGGTCGCAGTGTATTTATTAAGTCTGCGTCCATGGTCGCAGTATTTCAACCAATACATAGTAGTAAAAAATGTAATTCACACAATTAACTTTAGAAAACAGATTTATATATATTTAAAAAGAAAAACAAAATACAATTTTTTAACTTCTAATCGTCGTCATCACCATCGTAATCAGATTCGTCGTCAAGAGTCATGCTTTCGTCTTCTGTCTCTTCCTCCTCTTCAGGTACAGTCTCATCGTCGCTTTCTTCCTCTTCATGTTTGTGTTTTGGTTCATCAATGAACTCCCAGAAAGGGTCGTCTGTATCAAGCTCAGATTCTGACCCGTAGCGAGACATTGTTTCAGAACTAAACATAAAATCATCATTTGATGATTGGCTTCTTTCCGGTGAAGACGGTGGTGATGGTGAAGACATTGTTTGAATGTATTGGCTTCTTTCGGTGAAGACGGTGGTGATGGTGAAGACATTTTTTGAATGTATTTTCCGAACAGTGAGAGTGACGAGTTTGAGCAAAAATAACTTAGTATGTTTTTAATCCTTTGCTCATGACCCTTTATATATTTTTAATCCCGGAATTCCAAAAGGTTTAAGCTCTCGGACCACGTGAATATCTCTCAAATATATTTTCTATCTTTTCTCAAAAATTGTATACTTCCTAGGTGACTGTTCAGTTATCCAAAACAGTTTAAAAGTTAATACACTATAACTTTAAATTACTTTGAACTCCAAAGCAGTACATTATTGCGACCAAAGTCGCATTGGGAACTGAGAAATGATTAACTGCGACCATAAATTGCATCCGTAGTAGGATTGCGACTATGGTCGCAGTGTTTAAGAGCAGCAGTCGCAGTTTGGATATGTAATTAAAAGAGCTTATAAGTTAATATAGTGAGAAATAGACCTTACAAAAAAAATAAATTAAAAGTTTTTAAAAGAAGACAAAATATAATTGAATATCAGAAGATCAGGAAATCCTAATCCTCGTCATTATCACCATCATAAGCAGATTCATCGTCTTCATTCTTCTGCTCTTCCTCTTCATCACTTATTTCCTCATCATCTTGCTGTTTTTGAGGTTTTTTTGTTTCACCGATGAACTCCCAGAATGGATCGTCTCTATCAAGCTCTTCGTCTGACCCGTTGCTAGGAAGCAAGCCTACAACATCAGAGGACATGCTTTCATCAAGCATGTCTCCATCAAGTGGCAGAGGAATAATGTCTTCTTCACTAACCCACATGAAAACTTCATTATCATCATGAATAGGAGGATCAGTTAATACATTATTTGATGTAGTGAGATAGTCAAAAGGAGTGAAGTCCAGACTGGTATCAGATTTACTAGAATATCCTGAAGACAAAGGACCGGTGGGGGAACGATTGAAGTTGAAATCTAACTGTTCAGAGGAAGAAGATGGGGAAGACATGATTCAAGAATGAATTTTTTTTTTGAAGTTTTTGAAATCAAATTGAAAAGGAAGAGCAAAATTATAGTTTTTTAGGTATGAGGTAATATATTAGTTACAAGCATTATATAAAGGTCAATATTGTGGAAGAACATGAATAGTAATAATAATTGTTACAGGTGAGGGTTGAGTATGGTAGGAAGTGGTAAAAAAAATTAAATATTTAATTGAAGATTTATTGCTGGAGAATCCGAAGTACAAATTAACTTTTTATAGAATTGTTTGCCTATATCTTTAGATTACGTATAGTGCACATCTTTCCTTTCTCGAGATTAACATTAGTGCATCTCTTTTTTTCTAGACTGGTGTTGTATCACGGTAGATATAATATTAATTACTTCTTTTACATAAGGCATGAGAAAGAAGATTGCGAATTTGGTCGCAGTACTGAAGGAGGTCGCATTGCTATACGATAGCATTTTTTGTCTGGTATTCTTTATTCTGTATTAAGTCTGCGACCATGAAATGTTTTTTTACTTTTCAATGTTAGAAGTCGCAGTCGTCATTTAAAAGGGGTATTTTTGTCATTTTGATTCACGATTGTTTAGGCGGGATTTTTTGATTTTTTTTTGCGCCCACACTCTGCGACCGATGTGTGGCCTATATTCAGCCACGTCCCGCAGGCTGAGAAACTCTCTCAGCCTGCAGGCTGAGGTACAGTAAGCCCATATATATATATATATATATATATATATATATATATATATATATATATATATATATATATATAAAATGTAAATCAGCTGACACAGGAGGCAACTCCCTCCTATGTCGCACTAAAAATCATATTTTCTGAGTGAACTTTCAAGATCCGACCGCACATTATCATATTCATATTCTAAAATATACATTTATAAAAATCAAGTGATTTGAAATTCGTTTACTCATTGATCTAATCGTTCCATTTTGTTCTATTGTTAAAAAGCCGTTAATGTTTGAACCCAAAGAAAATGGAGTAAACAAACTTCAAATCACTTGATTTTTTATATGTGTATATCTTAGAATATGAAGATGATAATGTGTAGTCGGATCTTGAAAATTCACTCGGGAAATTATTTTTTGAGTGCGACATAGAAGGGAGTTGCCTCCTGTGTCAGCTGATTTACATTTCTCTCATATATATATATATATATATATATATATATATATATATTATATATATATATATATATATATATATGAGAAAAATGTATATCAGCCCGCGGGCTGAGAGTACTCTCTCAGCCGCGGTGACGTGGCTCGATTTGTCACCTCACTGACTTGCGGTCGGCTTTTAGGTAGAAGTTAAATTACCAAATACCCCTTATGATAACTTTTCCTTATTGTTTATTATTATTTTTCCCCCCTTTTATTTTGCCGCTCTTTATAGAATATAAATTACTTTTCGCCTTATTTCTTTACCTCTTTTTTGAAAGATGTAGTTTCTCCTTTTCAGCCTGGGATAAATTTTTTTTTGAAAATATAAAATCTTTTCAGATCATTGTTTTCAGCCTGCGATAAAATTCTACTTTATAGTTTAATTTTTTTTGTATATAATGTAGTCAGAGTCTTGGTCGCATTGTACATTTAAACTGCGACCTTAGTCAAAGTCTTTCATCGCAGTGTACATGGTGAAATGCGACCAAGGTCGCAGTGTTGTTATTGATAAAGATGGCCGGCAACTGCAATCTAGGGTTGCATTACATGGACTGCGACTTTGGTCGCAGTACGTTAAGTAATTATTTTTTTTTGAATATAATGTAGTCAGAGTCTTTGCTTGCATTGTACATTTAAACTGCGACCTTAGCCAAAGTCTTTTTGTCGCAGTGTACATGGTTAAATGCGACCAAGGTCGCAGTGTTGTTATTGATAAAGATGGCCAGCAACTGCAATCTAGGGTTGCATTACGTGGACTGCGACTTTGGTCTACGCGTCATTCGTTGTTTCCCGAAGCGGTTTGTCTACGTGTCGGTTCTTCATTGGGTTTAGGCGTTAATGTCTTTTATTTTCAAACCGCGCGCTGGCGGTTGGAGACCATTAATGCCGACGATTCTGATTAATGAACCATTAATTATGGTTATTATGGGCTGCCTATAAATAGGGCTCACGCTCTCCCTTTAACAGTCCATAATTAGACTGTTTTCTTTCGAGAGCAATTGCTCTGAGAATTTCCGTCTTCTTCAGAGTCTATAACAGGGGCCTGCCTCCATGGATGAAGATGACCCTATTGACGAACTTGATCGATGTTCGTCCACAAGGGAAGAAGTCATAGACCTCATCGTCCACAAGGGAAGAAGTCATGGTCCTCGTCGTTCACAAGGGAAGAAGTCATGATCCCTGACGAGGACTTAATCCTCACCGAGATCTGTTCTCACTTGACGCACCAGTCAAGCTTGCTGGTGACGGATGGTCAGAGTGGGTATGGCGGCGGGGGATGTGGTGGATATAGTGGTGGGTAGCATTCCCTGTGAGGTCTCAAAACCTCCTCTCTTACCCCAGAAGTGACATCGAGGAAACTCCATGCTCACTGGATAACCTTCTGGTGAAGAGATGTTCATAAACGAAAGTTTCTGCTGCCACCAGACCTCAAGAAGAAGATTTCTCTTAGTCAACAAGGGATTTTTTGATGTTTAATCTTCTTGGCTACTTTGATGTTTAGTCTTCTTTGTAACACTCAATCTTATTGATTCTGCTGCCACCAGAGCTCAAGAAGAAGATTGCTCTTAGTCAACAAGGGATTTTTTTGATGTTTTAGTCTTCTTTTGTACTGCTGTATTTGTAACACTTCAATCTTATTGTATAAGAGATCGTTTTGTATCATTTGCACATTCCTGGAGATAAATGCCTGGACATAAATAAAAAGCATATTTGTTTTTTTTAATAAAATACGAACTTTTTCGCAGCCATGCATTGCAAACAAAACAACTTTGACCATAGATGACACTGCGACCAAGGTCGCATAAGATACATTGCAAACAGTAACTACTGTGATCAGTGTCGACACTGCGACCAAAGACTGCGACTAAGCAACTGTTGGGGTAACGTGTCACACCGTCGCAGTGTTGTTGTTGATTAAGACTAAAAACGAGCAATAGCGACCAAGATTGGAGATTATTTTTTTAAGACTGCGGCCATCAACTGCGACCAAAGTCGCAGTAAAGACCACCAACTGCGACCAAGGTCGCAGTGATGTTGTTGATTAAGAGTAAAGACCAGCAACTTCGACCAAGGTCGGTGTGTATTTTATTAAGACTAAACACCAACAACTGCGATCAAGGTCGCATTTTTTTTTATTAATACTACGGTCAGAAACTGCGACCAAGGTAGCAGTGTTGTTGTTGATTAAGACTAAAGTACAGAAACTGCGACCAAGGTCGCAGTGTATTTATTAAGTCTGCGTCCAGCAACTGCAACCAATGTCGCAACCTTTCATTTTAAAAATTTATAAGGTGAAGTAATATAATTATTAACTGCGACCAATGAAAAGTTGTCTGTTGTCTGATGCGACTTGGACTCACTCCGTGAGACGCGACCTGTCATAAAGATTTTATGAGATCTTTTTAACGTCAAGTCTACGTTGATGAACGTGCACCATTCGCTGTTTCCCGAAGCTGTTATTATGGGCTGCCCATAAATAGGGCTCACCCTCTCCCTTTAACAGCCCATAATTAGACTGTGTTCATTTGAGAGCAATTGCTCTGAGAATTTCAGCCTTCTTCAGAGTCTCTAACAGGGGCCTGCCTCCATGGATGAAGATGACCCTATGCACGAAGAAGACCCAGAGCTTGATTGTCCTTTTTCAAGTTCGCTGGGCCTTTGGGAGAATATTTTGGCCGGTGAACTTGATCGATATTCGTCCACAAGGGAAGAAGTCATGGTCCTCGACGTCCACAGTTTTTTAATACACGGGGACGTCAATAACACCACTGCTCTTATTCAACAAGGGCTCTTTTGATGTTTAGTCTTCTTGGTTGTTTTGATGTGTAGTCTTCTTTGTACTGCTATATTGTAACACTCAATCTTATTGTATAAGAGAGCGTTTTGTATCATTTTCACATGCCTGGAGATAAATGCGTGGACATAAATAAAAAGACCTCAATAACAACACTGCTCTTAGTCAACAATGGTTCTTTTTGATGTTTAGTTTTCTTTCTACTGCTATATTGTAACACTCAATCTTATTGTATAAGAGATCGTTTTTGTATCATTTTTCACATGCCTGGAGATAAATTCGCGAAAATAAATAAAAAGCATATTTGTTTTTTAATAAACTACGACCTTTGGTCGCAGTCATGCATTGCAAACAAAACAACTTGGACCAGAGACCACACTGCGACCAAGGTCACATAAGACTACAGTGCAAACAGAAACAACTGCGACCAGGGTCGACATTGCGACCAAAAAACCGTGACCAAGGTTGCAGATTTTTTTTTTTAAGACTGCAGCCATCAACTGCGACCAAAGTCGCAGTGTTGTTGTTGATTATTTATAAATACCACCAACTGCGACCAAGGTCGCAGTTATGTTGTTGATTAATACTACGGTCATTTTTGTGTTTTGGTTCATCAATGAACTCCCAGAAAGGTCGTCTGTATCAATCTCAGATTCTGACCCGTAGCGAGACATTGTTTCAGAACTAAACATAAAATCATCATTTGATGATTGGTTTCTTTCCGTTGAAGACGGTGGTGATGGTGAAGACATTGTTTGAATGTATTGGCTTCTTTCCGGTGAAGACGGTGGTGATGGTGAAGACATTTTTTGAACTTATTTTCAGAACAGTTAAGAGTAACTAGTTTGAGCAAAAATAACTTAGTATGTTTTTAATCCTTTTCTCATGACCCTTTATATACTTTTAATCCCGGAATTCCAAAAGGTTTAAGCTCTTTGACCACGTGAATATCTCTCAAATATATTTTCTATCTTTTCCCAAAAATTGTATACTTCCTAGGTGACTGTTCAGTTATCCAAAACAGTTTAAAAGTTAATACACTATAACTTTAAATTACTTTGAACTCCAAAACAGTAATTATTGCGACCAAAGTCGCATTGGGAACTGATAAATGATTAACTGCGACCATAAATTGCATCCGTAGTAGGATCGGTGGGGGAACTACGGATGATTGAGTAAAAATATAGTTTTTAGGTATGAGATAATATACTAGTAACAAGCATTATATAAAGGTGAATATTTTTTTACTTTTGAATGCTAGAAGTCGCAGTCGTCATTTAAAAGGGGTATTTTTGTCATTTTGATTCACGATTGTTTAGGCGGGATTTTTTGACTTTTTGTGGCGCCCACACTCTGCGACCGATGTGTGGCCTATATTCAGCCACGTCCCGCAGGCTGAGAAACTCTCTCAGCCCGCAGGCTGAGGTACAGATAGCCCATATATATATATATATATATATATATATATATATATATATATATATATATATATATATATATATATATATATATATATATATATTATATATATATTATTCTTTTCTATTTAGAAAAATACGATTCTTGAAGCAACAGCACGACTGCATGGCTCATAATTGGAGATTTCTTTGATAATTTCGATAATGTTTTGCACCGTTGCATACAATAACGAGAGTACAAGGATTCCACTCATTATAGACTATAGTTTAAAGCGTTCAGAGGGTACATAAACTCTTCCTTGTTTCTTTTTCCTTTGAATTCCCTTTTCTTTCTTCTATCTTTGGAACAAAGGCAGCGGTCTCGACTTGAACCTGAAAACTTTTGATTTTATATCGATGCCACCTGAAAACTTTTGAAATTTAAGAGAACAATATATCTTTACGTCTGTAGCAACTTGAAATTTTACAGGACAAAATACACTCCATGCACTACCTGTCACACTTATTGTTGTTTTCTTACGCAAAATTAATGAAGCAACATGCCCAACATGAGCTAGAAAAATATATCATAGTCTCAACATATTTTTCTTAAGATTAGTATTTTCCTGATGGAAGTGCATTGTTTCTGCCACACAATTCTTAGACAAAAAAAGAAGAAACTTTCCTTTAAAATAAAAAAATCGGCCTTACCGGCACTGCACTTGTATTTTAGAGAAGTAGATGTCTTGCATTCAAAAAAGTATACAAAGAATTATACAGTAAATATCATTCAGTACTGCAAAAAACTACATTAGGCACACAAACTGTGATGACTCCCAGAAACACACAGCATATATTTACATGCTGAAAATAAACATAAGTACTACAAAATTCATATACAACTTATTTTTATTCATTTAAACAGACAATACGATATTAGTTCCTATATTTCCTACAAGTATAATTTCTTTGAAGTATGTGTATCAGGAGATGGGGTTTCTAATCATCATTTCTTCAAACTCGTAAAAGTTCACTTACTGAAGTACTGAGATTTCACCCCAGGAAAAAAAAAAAAAAAGGGATCACTGAGCTAGGCTCTTGCTCAACTCAGTGTTTGGAACCTGAAATTTCACTTCAACATCCCAAACAATATAGGAATCCTCTATGCTGGTGATTCATCTGAACACTGACCAAATTGTAATTGCTTATCATTAACCTTTCTTTTCATAGCAATCTTGATTTCTTCTTCCTTTTTATCGACAAAACTCATCAAATCCTTGAAACTGGCTAAGCGAGACGGTCTCCTGTCGCTTGCCTGCGGGTGATTCGATGTCCTAGACTCGTCCGTGCTGTTGTACTTGTTGTACTGACAGAATATCCGCATAAAGAACACCAAGAGGGCAATGACGCATGAGAGGCCACAGATGAGGAAGAGGCCCCAGAAACTCTCAAGGCTTAGCCGGTTTGCATCAATGGCCTTGTCTCGTGAAGAACATCCAGCACGGGTTAGCCATTTGTCGTGGATCCTTTGGAGATCTCCATTCTCAGATAAGGTTAGGATGGCTGTTGACATGTCTACTGCAAGAGGAGAGTCTCTCGGAAAAGCCTGTTAGACAACAAATTTGGCTTATAGATTGCAGTAAAATAGAAATTGGTAAGATAGCAGAATGAAAATTATTCTTTTGTTTGTATTGATTTTTCAAATTTTATTTGGTATGCTAATCATTTTTCATATTAGTTCACATGATAAAGCTCAGTATAAACTAGCGAGGTAAAAGGAGGTCTAATATGACGATATAAGAAATTTCAATCCTGTGAACTAGAAATCACAAAGAACATTAAAACTTGCAAGTAATACTTCATGCAATTTGTCACTAGGATTTCGAGGAGATTTAATATGACACACCATACCTACAATAGTGCACGTGTATGCAGGGGGCTTGAGTTTCCTCTGACATTTAACTCGTGTGCATGCGTGCATGTGCACAAGGGGGAGAAAGTGCACTCTGAGATTCCACACTGACACAGAAACACTCCCCTCAAGCCCACATGACATTACTCCCCTCAAGCCCACATGACATTCGTCTGCAGGGAAGGAACTGTGCTTTTGAGATTCCACACAAGCAAGCATCTATATGCACACATATAATGAGAGGTTGCAATGTGCGCGCACACGCTCACACACAAACATGCACGCACGAGTGTGCAGGAACATAAAAAGAGATTGACCCAAATTACACACACATGCACACGTGTAGGGAGGAAATGTCCTCTGATTTTCCACACGGCACGTGCAAACACACCCACACCCACACCCATCCTCTGATATTCCACACGGCACGTGCAAGCACACCCACACACACAAATCAACCTGACCCCAAAAAAAAAAAAAAAAAAAAAAAAAAAAAAAAAAAAAAAAAAAAAAAAAATTCAAGAGTTGACATGGTCCTGCACGATGCGTGTGCCACTTCATATATGTGGGGAAATGAGGAAGCTCACTTCAGAGTTTCCACTGTGATAAAGAAGAAAACCAGATGCAGCAGTAATTCCTCCATCTTTTCCTCTCCTGTCATTCTCAAAGTTCCTAAACTTTCTTTCTTTTCCCTTTCTCACACAAGGACAAGATCCAAATCCTAAGTCATCCAGCCCACACACCCCTCACATATGTTACAGGACATCTATCTAGATCCTCTCCAGACAAAGTTTCCCGAGAATTCAAAATGCAAAACAACTCAGTACAAAAATAGACTGACTAGTTGCCGGAGGTCAGACCTCTTCAAACCCCTTTGTTTGACCCCTCTCAAAGTCAAACCTTTCCTACACTATAAAGACTCAATATAAGTCATTTGCTTCAACAATTTTCTTCAAAATTTTAGATTCTCTATTATATATCCTTCTAGTGAATTTTGTAAGCTGTTAAATTTAGGCTGGAAATGCGTTAACGGAAGAAATGATAGAGAAAATGTGATAGCTAAATTTCCAATAATATTATTTGCTATACTTTTCCAATAATGAATGGTGAACCCTGTACTCCAATATGCCCATAATGGAATAATATAATATCCCATGCACGTATATAAGAAAGTTCAGTCAAAAAGGGATTTTTACACAAAATCAGCTAAACTTGCATAAGCACGTTCCATCTTTTCTTTTTTTTTTTACGAGGATTACGCTATTATTAAGAGAACTACTTGTTTTTCTAGATACACTACTAACGGAAAAAGAGAAAAAGTTGTTGCATTATTGGAAAAGTAGATACTTACAAATCCCCATCCACTTTTCGTGAATTCCTGACCCACTGTCCTGTAGTTACAGTAACTGGACAAGAAGATCTCGATATAGGGGAGCTCATCTACAACTGCAGCAACACCTCCACCCTTTGGTCCAAGATCAAGAGCCTTGGCATAATCTTCTGGTCGTTCTAAGGGTACCAACCTCGATTCCGCGATGTTGAGATCTTCCATCAGATAGTTCTTAGCAAACGATCCGACCTGGAAGCCGATAGGATCCGTGCTTGAGATTAAACTGTCAAGTCCTTCAACCCGTGATGAAAGTTGTTGAACTGTTAGAATTGATGTCAAACTTGCAGTGTAGCTTGAATTAATGATCAATACCACGAACAACCATATTATCAGCACAAGCCTTCCAAGAGTGCTTACAGTATTCTCTCCTGAAATTGAAGACATGTATATTCATAATTGGGATCCAACACTCTAGAAATCTAGTTTTTCTTTCTAAAGGCTGAACAGTAAGGTCTACTTACGGTGTGCGAAGAACATGGTTGAGAAGCTAAACCTGAAAAATTAAGTATGCGGAATCAGTTCTCGAACATTAAAGAGGACAACCAGTATACAGTACAAAGTACAAAGAAGAAAACAAAATAATCCTCTAAAAAGTTCCAGAAGGCATTCCCTTGAAATAAGTTAAGAATGTGTCAAAGGTTGTGTACTGCAGCGACTTACTGCAGCATAGGTTGGTGCAGCACTGGTTATTTTTGTTAAACGTCAAGGATCCATGCAACTAGAATTTAAATGGTATCATAGCATCTTCAAGTATTAAGTTTGCAACCAATCAACTCAATCTTTTCAACAATGTGGTTATCTGGCACTATACATGAAGTATTAAACTAGTTAACCCAGTAATGCTGATAAACATTACAAATAAATAAGAATGGATCAAATGATAACATTTTGAGTATATTTCGGGCCTTTTGGCCAAAGTGAAGCAGTCAATCTTGAGCAGTAACAATTACATAAATAATTTTGGAGCTAGTTATTAGTGAATAGAATATGTCATGGAGTTCAGTTTAGCAGGAAAAGTAAAACAAGAATTTTTTTTGATGTGTTATTAACTTTCACACAATAAGATACCCCTTAGTTCTGAATGTACACAATAAGAATATCATAGCCATAACATAAAGAAATAAGGGTACCACTAAAAATCTGGGTATTATCATAGCCATAACAAAAAATTAAGGGTACTACTAAATATCTGATAAACTATATGAATGTACAGCAAATGACTCTAGTGACATTGAAGACATATGGAGGAAATTGCGGAGAGAGATAGTAATGCATGTCACAAGTGATCGGGAGGTGGTCAGAAGTTCGAGGTATGCCGCAACCAACATAGTGAGAGGAACTTTCTCCCCTACATTGGAACCAGGTGTTACAAGCCAAAATTAGTTTATTCAAGTAAAACTTTTATGAACAAGAAACAACCCAACATTTTCAAGAATTGAAATATTAGTGTATCAGTATCGTGTCATAACCATATCCTAGCAGTGTTGAAGATCATGCGACCACACAATTCTTGTCGGGCCTTTTCCCTTTAGTTGATTTTCTTATCAATAAATAACCAAATCATAACTAGTCATAGACTATATCCTCAAATAACACCGCTAACAGAACTTCTCAATATTTAGTATGCCATTTTGGAATAATTATAATATGCTTAATTAATCAAGAATCTCAAGTAATACAAGGTGCTGACCAGCAAATTGTCACAAGCTGTTGGCGTGGAGAACCACGGAACTCAGTGTTCATCCGGTGCTCAAGAATCCAAACTACTACTCCGACAAAAATAAAGAAAGCCCCTGTGACGCACCACATCTCAAGTGTAAACGGTTTTAGGAAAGCCCAAGGGCTTGAGTTCATCTCTTTCACAGAAGCAACTATAACAAGGCCTGACTCACTGTAAGGCTGTGTAAAGTCCACTATCCTCGTTCTATTTGTCACAATGGAAATGTCCCCTACAGCTGCATCAAAGTACTAGAAAATAAAAGATGTCAGTACTAAAGTAATTTGGTATAGGATTAAAAAACTATGCTTATCACAAGAGGAATACTCACGTTATCAGCAACCTTTTGCACAAGTTCATTGTAACTGGGATTTTTAGATCCGTCTCCAAATAGAATAAATGTGCATGGAACTGGGTACGGCAACAAGGCAATAGCAGCTTTAAAGACATCAATGCAATAACCTTTCACACCATCAGGGCTATTATCTTTCGATACAAACTCCTTATAACTTGCTCGGTTGGGAACTCCAATCCTTAGAGGTTTCCCGTTGTTTGGAAACACCCAGCCACGTGGCCTTGTAATGGTTTCACCAGGCCAAATAACAGTATAGAGATGTTGGCTGCTGATGGAAGTGTTAGAGGGCTTTCCATACAATGTCTCAGGAGCAACAATTGAGAGGCCAGAATAATTTGACCAAAAACCTATCCTCCTTGAACCAGTACCGCCAATGTTAAGGATTTCATAAGCGGGACGAATCAAGTTCCCATCTGGATTAAACTGAACTTGACCGGATACGCCTGTAAAGTTTGAAAGCAATACTTTCCCAAGTAACTTACTGCCTCCTGCGAAGGACCGAAGTGCATCTAAATGCAATGCACTTTCATTCGCATTCTTCAACTTTGGATCACTGGCGAAAGAAACTTTATCCCCTTCACTGAGAAACTGGTCAATGACATGAGCAACTAACCAAACAGAATCATATGCATACAGCCCATAAGTGTTCAAGCCTGAAGTGGCTCTTCCTTCACGAATAAGATTATTCCATCTAGATATGAAATTCTTTTTGAGATTGGAATCCGGGGTATGATGGCGGAGAGAAATGACACCTTGTATGAGGTTCATCGTGTCAGGATCAGCAGACTCAGAAGAATCCAAGACTGTAGGAAGCCAATCTGTTGTTATCCACACATACCCACTAGCCAACATTCCAAGACGCTTTGCGATAGAAAAAACTGTGAGGCCCAAGTCAGGGTTCACATGAACAACATAAACCCGGGACTCCATCAGGTTTACCTGTACCAGCAAGTCATTGATCGTATTGTCGTCAGCATTAGGAGGGAACGAAGCTTTGAACGAGATCTTGGAGCGCTTCATCACAAGAGCGTCACCTAATGCTGATATCCCCCCTCTGCCATAATCATCATCAACATAGATGGCAATAACTTCCCTCCATCCATTATATTCGATCACGTCCGCTATAGCCTTCATCTGGAAAAGATCACTCTGGGTCATACGTATGAAATAAGGGCATTGCAAGGAAGAAAGGATGGGGTCTGTTGCTGCGAATGAGAGAAGTGGCACATGGAGTTCATTCACGACGTGAGAAATGACATGTGCAATTCCAGAAGATTGTGGACCTATTATGGCGACTACATCATTTACCATCAGCTGCAAGGCTGCAAAGAAAGATGCTTCTTTGTAAAACTTCTCAGTTACAATTATCAAAGGACTTCACAAAATAGTAAGCAGGCCAAAAGTCATGAACTGTTTATATTGACAAAATTGCAATTCTTGGAACTGACCATCTCTCCTGCTATAATTCATAAAAGCAATAGTTTCTAAATAACCAGAGCTAGATCAGTTGCATAGCTATTGAAGTTAAATATGAGAATCATACTTTGCAACTAAAATTAAAAAAAAAAAAAAAGGAACGAAGAATCAAGGAATCTGTTAGGGTTATTAGGCTGAGTCAAAACCATATCTCAAATTTAACCCTCAAACATCCTTACTGACACTAACTACAAAAGTAGAAGCTTTTAGCACATATATACAGACCACTAGACATCCAACGCCAAAAGAATTATTGAAATTTCTCACAGAGATTGAAGAAACTCAAACCTATATAATCAAAACTTTTACATCGGTAAGTATTAGATTATTAATCAGTTTATGCACTATGGAAATTACTTGACAGTAAGAATGAGGAGATTTAAACATCTAAAATCACTGATTGTCAACAATAAAACAGTGAAAGTCATTAACAAATAAAAAAAGATATGGATATTTATCAAACATGTACTGTAGTACCCAACATTTTAACTGTAACAAGAATCAAAATAGAATCACCCAGCAAAACTTCAATTACCTTCAATAATCCCAAGAAACCCACTGCAATTTGTGTCCTGTGCAATCACATTCAGCGTTGTTCCCTGGAGAATGTTTGGATTCGCATTCACATCCTCAACCGCAATCTCGATTGCCAGCCCCGCGGCCCTTCCAATTGTCGAATTGAATGTGAAGAGAGCTCCCACATTCACAACATTTGGCCTTGAGGGGGCAATGGTGCCGTTCTGGCTCGCAGCAAACTCCGCAAAAAGAATAACAAGGAAGCACAAGGCTGATAGCCGAATTGAGGCCAGCCCCATTGCCTGGAATTTAGAAGGCCCAGTTGCTAGAAATGGCGAATTGGTGTGATTACAATGACATGGTTCCTAAATTTTCAAAACCAAATAAGGAAATTTCTAATCTTTCAACTCTTACCAAGAGAAAAGAGAAAAAAATTAGGGAACGATAACAGTGAATCTAATTCATGCGAAGTTAACTTGTATTCAATGGTCTCATGTGAGCAAACTCGAAGCTTTCATGGGACAACTTCAGCAGGTGGGAAAAGTATGGAAAATTAACTAAAAAAAATAACATGTCTGCCTGGATTCTCAAGACCCATATGACGAAAAGTTCCAAGCTTTTCATTAAAGAACTTCAGTAGTGTGGTTGAAGAACAGGAAATGAACTCAAATGAGAAAAATTACAGAACCCCAACTGAGAGAAAATAAAGAAAGCTCATGCTCACCTTTTATGAGCACAACCAAGAACCCAATGCTAAAGGGAAAAAAAGAGGTATCTACAGAATAAGAACCCAAATCAGGAGCATGTAGAAATCAGCAGAGACCTCCACTGAGAAAACTAGATCACTGCTTGGGGCTGTGAAAACCGAGCTCAGAAAAGACCGGCGACATCAAAGGGGAGGACGACAGTTTTGCCTGAGGAGAAAGAGGAGGAAGAAGGAAGAAGGAAGAAGGGGATAGGGTAGGAGGAGGAGGGGAGCGGCGAAGAAGAATGAGGAGGCTGGCGGCGGCGGCTCTTTGTGGCTGGAAAAAAAAGGGAATCTCTCTAGCTCTCTCTCGCTCAGAAGAAGAAGAAGAAGACAAACGGACAAGACGAACAAAGAGTTTGTGAAGAGAGAGAGAGAGGGCTTTGCTTCGCTCGATTTTGATTATAAAAAAAACCCATTTTACAATTGTCATGAAAGCAACTGAGAATCTAATGCTAACAGGCAACTACAGACAAGAAAAGAACCCAAATCAGAAGCCTGTAGAAATCAGCAGAGAACCTCCACAGAGAGAATTAAAAGAAGCCCATTTTGCAATTGAAATGAAAGCAACTGAGAATCTAAAGCTAATGGGCAACTACATAATTAGTCAAAAATGGTTAAAGAACCCAAGTGAGGATGAGTGGTTTTGATGTGCAATTGTCATCATGAAAATAAATTAGAATTTAAAGCTTAGAATGCGCAATTAAAATAGGTGGGTGTAGCCATTGAAGACCAAAAGCTGCTAGAAAATATAGAGAAAAATAGTTGGTACCTGAGAGGTTGGAGGAGGCAGAGCAGCTCGCAGGCCATGTGACGATGAGAGAAGAAATAGCGAATCCAATATTGCAAGTGCAAGAGTCATTGTCCAGTCAAGGAATCTCTTTTATTAAGCACTGGAGTTTAAGTAAGGAACTATTTCGGAAAATATATAAGAAATAGACTTGTGACCTTTCAAAAGAAGTCGAGCGTGAATTTTTCGTCTTAAAATTCAATTATATATGATTTGAATATAAGATTTATACTGTTAAAATTGATTTAAATTAAAAATTAAATATTTTCTAAATAGTGAGTTGGATAGTTTAACAGTGTAGAATATTTGAAATCTAACAAAATTAATTTGTTGGGATTTTTAAATGTTTAAATTATGATCAAATGATCGGATTGAGAATTTGTATATTTAAAGACATAGATCTCGCTAGCTTAGTGTTTTAGACCGTCTATTTTGCGCCGCTTGATGAATAAACAAAAAATATTTAAAAATTTTTATTTTTTATTTTTAGTTACTTTAAATAATATAGATAACCTAACAGAGTGAATCTTGTATTTGAATGCCAAATGTTAATATTTGTGCGAGAAAAATTCTGACTTAAATCTTTTCAAAAAACACGAGTCTTTCTAGAAATATAGTCTCCTGTCTTGCAAAAAGTCAGTAATTTTGAAACAATGAAAGGTAAGCAGAGTAAGTTTGACTGATGCTATTTGCAAAATGCCAGTGGGAACATAGATCTAAAGAACAATATGACTAATATGCTAGTCACGTCATGACCAGCTCTGCTACCATTCGGCAATCCTTGGAAGTTGGAGTTTACTATTACAGAGATTCTACAATCTACTGTTAGCTGTTGCTAATCTCTCTGACCAAACATTAATATATTTTTCATGAGAAGATAAAAAATGATTGGAAAGCATTATTTAAAATAATATCATATCCCAGCTTTTGATAGATCGGTAAGAGTGCTGCCCAGGTAACTTTTTTATAAAGTTTATTAATATTTGAACTCATTAATTTATCGTAAATTAAATTGGTTGAAAGAATGATAAGAGACACAAAATTTTGTTCTACATTTTTATGAATAATTTTTTTTTGACGAAAATTTGTTTGAATAAAATGTTTAGTCAATTCAACGCGTCTTACAAAAAATCTTAACTTTTTTCAGTCTTCTCATTAATTTCTTGTGCACTTTGTTGGTTTCTGCTTAACAGGAATCAATCTGACAATTATTTAAGATTACTAATTGGCCAGGTCGGCAAATATCAGGTGGGAGATTTTCCGTTCAATAGAACGTTCCTTAATTAAAAAACCACCTTTCTATTTCCTTCCTTGGTTAAACACCAATTAGACTGATATAAATCAGTGTCGATATACTGTTAAGTATATCCTTGTATAAAGAAATGAATTCTCACTTATACAGTATTTGGAGTGAGGTACGCTTTTAGAGCGAATCTCCTTGAGACAATTACGTCCCCCGCACTGGTGCTAACGGGTTAATGGATGCTGATCTCCCAAGATGACAAAGACAAATTTCGGGTGCCTTAACTTTGGAGGAGAACCCGAAGACGAAGGAAGGTTGAAGAATATTCTTCTTCAGAAGTCTCAGATTCAGACAACAATTCTATTTTAAGAATCTCTTGAATTTTCTGAGCCCTCTTTCAGAACGAATTTTGCAGAATCTCCTTTGGAAGTCGCTTCGGAAACCGAGTTACTGATTTCCCACTTCCCTTTTGGAAGTAACTTCAGAACTCCACTTTCCAGTTCAGAACGCAGTAACTCACTTCGCAGTTCAGAACGTATAGAGAGAGAAGAGATTTTCTGATTTTTGTTTGTGTCAATTGAGAATCCGGAGCGCTATTTATAGCGCTCCAGGAGGGGAGTAGGGAACCCGAACCCAGACCCGGCGGGGGCCGGCCGGCCGCAGCCAGCGGCGGTGCGCGCGCGCATGTGCGGGCATAGTTCCATCCCAATCGCGCGCGAAAACTCCAAGTACCCCAAGGGCACCCCCTTTGTTCTAAATTTTCTCTATTTAAACACCATGAACTTCCATCTCACGGCCAATGTGGGACTAAATGTTTTTAGCTACCTTTAGTCCCATTTTGACTTTGAATTAGGCAATCTTTAGACTTGAATATCTCATTCATTCGAAGTCGGAATTGAACATGTGAATATATCACGTTCATCCCCAATGGAAGGAGAACACATTCCAACCATCATCCAATTGATTTGATCAACAGATCTCGCCGTAATTCAATTTAAAGATTCACTTTTATATTCTTCAATTCCAACACACTTTTTATCAGTTATTCTCCTGTTTATAAATTCTTATGATTTCTTTTATGTAAATATGGGGATATTTTCTTCTAGTTTTTTGGTTTGATGAAAACGAGAGAAAAAAGTGTAAGTGAAAAATGAGAATAGGAAATATGAAAGTGTAGTTGGAAACTGAGATTTATACAATTCTCATTTTCAGTATTTGATTGTAATGTGTAAGTATAAACGAAAAAGTATATTGTATTTTTTGATGTTTGGTTAGTAATATGAAAATGAAAATGATAAAGTTGATCATAAAATAATATTAAATTAAATCTTAGTTCTGAAATAATATTTTTTTGATTGTAATTAGACTGCAAGTGAGTTTTAAATGATGCCAAAATTTAATGCATTAAGTTACAACTTATTACATCAAAATTAACTGTAACACTTTAAAAGTGAGAAAATGATAGCGTAAGAGCAATGTGTAAAAAAAAAACGGTTAAAAAAAAGAGAGTTTTTCTATTTCTCATTTTCGATTCAAAAGAAAATAAAAAAACTCATTTTCTTCCTACTTTCATGAATCTAAGCACGCCTATGAAATTAGATACCCGTTTCTTTAAAGAAAATGAAATGGTAAAGTCTGCAAACTTACTCATTCATATGACTCTCTGGTCGACTGGGTGGAGATTTAAAAAAGAAAAAGTATGACCCTTCAACCTCTTAATATAATCATGTAATGAGGCTCAACTGCAGTGAAACAAGTTACCCCTCAAGTCTGCAAATTCAGAGCCTAATTATATTCTTCTGCTTTTTAGACATTAGAAAATGGGATGAAGGGTTGTTCTTCAAAATTAATAAAGCAAGTGTAACCTTTCAATTATCAATTTATATAGAAAAAGGAAAAGGTTGAAAAAGATCGAATGAGAAAGTAGCGATAACTAAAAAACAAAGAAGTATCCAAATACGTTTCTCATCGGAATCTATTGGTATGTCTTTTGTATGTAATTTAGGTAGCATGGTACAAAATTATCTTCTGTCTTTTAAATTATCATCGTATTCTAACTTGCACATTAGCATTTAGTAAAGATAAGTGGGGAAATAAGACATTCCCTTTTCTTTTAGTGAAATTATCAATCTTGGTGTATAAGAACACCATATAATATTTCTCAAAACAGGGGAGTAAATAATGATTTTTTTTTTGTTTTTAAAAATTAGCACATGACCCACTAAAAATATATGTTACAATTTTTTTTTTATTTTATTTTTCATATCTAGCTCGGATTGTTTTTGACTAGCGTAGTTGTGAGACTTTGATGTTGCCCCTGCTAAGCGTGTTTGACTCTTGAAACTATGTGTTGATAAACATATTTTCTGGTTCTCATACATTTACGTGTTTTGATGTTCAAAATAATTTTTTTATTTTTTATGTTGCTCTTTTTGAATGTTTTCATTAAAAGAACCTTTTTGATTCA
This sequence comes from Agave tequilana, assembly GCA_038442645.1. Taxonomy (NCBI): domain Eukaryota; kingdom Viridiplantae; phylum Streptophyta; class Magnoliopsida; order Asparagales; family Asparagaceae; genus Agave; species Agave tequilana. Next base: position 75,939 of record JAVJIF010013745.1, read on the forward strand.
CCTTTTTTTTCTCAGAAAAATGTAGCTTTTAACAAACCTACTGTCACAATTTTTTCCATTTGGTTTTGCCTCACTTTGGAGACAAACGTGTACAATCCGTTGCTTTAAGAAAATCGTGCATGATTTGATCAAAGCATAAAAATATGATTAGAAAAAGCAATTCATTCGAAACAAATGATACCTTTATTTATAGCAGCCACAAAATTAAGGTATGACTGGTATCTTTTTCAGTTATGTTTTTCCTTTCTGACAACATTGCTTTCATTTAAACATAATGTTTATTTTGTGGGAGTATGTATGCACAAATCACTGAAGCTAGAGGAGAAAAAATTATTAAGAAGTCTTAATAATTTTTAATAATTTTTTCTCCTCTAGCTAATAAAACCTTTCGGGCTAATTAAAAACCATTGGTCTAATTAGCATTCGTCATTTTTGAATTTTGAGTCTACTGAAAGCTATTAATAGAGGGCACTTTCACTAAGTTTGGATTCAAGGAATTGGGTGGAAGTGAGGAAGTGGGAAGTATCTTTTCTCATTTTGTTCATCCAAACACCGAAAAAGTAAAATATAAAAAGTTCTTTTTCTTTTCTCTTTTACACAACCATTTTCTCACATGTGCTACAGTTAATTTCGTGGTCATGTAAATCTTATTTGTAATAAGTTGTAACACAAAACAGTTAATTTTTTGCTTATGTAAATCTCACTTGCATTTTAATTATAGTCCATTTTTAATTAATTTTTATTTTAATATTATTTTGCTGTCAACTTTGTGGTCAACTTTTCCATTTCCATTTCCACTTCTACATTACCATCCAAACACCGGAAAAGACATAATATTTTTCAAATCACACTTCCAAACAGCTTCCAAACACCGAAAAGCTTACTAATTAATTTTTAAGTTCCAAAGGAAACTATTACCACTTACGCACTTCTTCACTTCCTCACTTTCATCCTTAGCCAAACACGCCCTTTGGTTCACCACATTCATGTTGTTTTTAAGTGATTAACTGTTATTAACAAATATCATTATAACATAATGATAAAATAAAATATTCGAGTTTAAATCTAGTTTGCTTTGATCAAATCATTAATTTTAAAGTTAATGGTAAAATCAAAGGGAAACCGCTTTTAAAGTCTCGTCTCACTTTGGAAGACGCTGTTGATGGAGATTGGCAGGGACAGTTTTGGAATGAATGTGGACCCCACCGCCCGCCGACACCTAATTGCTCGACGCGCGTTCCATCAGAAAGGAGATCGAGTTGACTTCTGATGACGATCATTAATTTTGATTGCTACGTTTTTGACTCTTCAAAAAAAATAAGCTTCAATTCATTTTAGTAAATTTTTTCCCCCTCATGCTACGTCATCTGTTTGCTCGCTGTTAATTACTCCCGCTCTTCAAATAAAAGAATTATAGTTAATATGGATTCATACCCAATAAGTTTAAAAAGTATAAATCTTCATTTTAAGCAATTCTCTCCTTTGTTCAGTGAAAAAAAAAATAATTAAAATGAGATTTTTCTTTAGAATAACACTGATGTTCATCAAATACAAGTAAAAATTTTGTTAAAAAATATTCAATTTATTCGAGACTGTAGCCCCAAACAATTGGATGCCATGTATTGTCGCCAAAAAAAAAAAAAAAACGCTATAGAGAAATAAGCAGTACTTGTCTGTGTTTAAGTGAGATAAATGATAAAGATCATTATTTTAACAAGGTTTCAACTCGGCTTTATTTTATTCCTTAAAATATAAATGGATTGGAAAAGAGATTCAGCTTGGACATCATCAAAGGATTGGTATAACGTTTTTATTGAACCTTCACATATTAATTATTTTTCGAGATGTTAAATATTATGAAAGTATTATATATAAGTAGATCTTTGCCACAATAATCCAACTTTGTTCAATCAAAATTGTAGGGTTTAACTGTCAAGGGTTATTATTTAGGTTAATACATTATTTAGCACATATTTTTAAGTGAGGGGCGTGCTTATTAGCCATCTGGAAAGAAAGAGACAAAAGGTGAAACCCTAACTATTTGTAATTAATTCTTTTGATATGCACTGTAACTTATTTATATGAAAAAAGTGTCATTGTATCACGATTATAAAATCTCTTTGCACTATTGCAATGAAAAATCCCCTAGAGCTCAAGTCTTAATCGTGCTAGATTAGATCACAACTTATTTAAAAGGTTGAGGCTTGTGCACGGTGCGCAAGAAATTATTTCAGCGTATGTGAAATAACCTAAAAATTAAAGTAAAAGATAGAAAAATATAAGTGTGATTATACTTAAAAACGTAATAAAATAAAGTAAAAGAAAAAATAAGACAATTTAAAATTTGAACTTATGATTTCCAATAGCTCATTATAAAACCTTACCACTTGAGGTAGGCATCAAATGTGATTATATTTACAAGCAATATTATGATTTTAAATAAAATAAATATTATATAAAAACATTAAACTATGATGCATATTTTGTAATTTTTTTTTTTTAAAAAATTTAGTGTGAAGGTTCGTCCACACTGGGCTCTGTATAGATTGTCTCTGCTCGTGGGACTACTAGATTTTAGAGATTTTAGAGCAAGATTAGCCATTTGATGGGTGGAAAGAGAATATCTTTTTGATACACAACAACATTGGATTGCACGTACAAAAAATTGCTTTAAAGATAAATATGAAAACGCTCATGTACTTTTTCTAAAAAATCATCTACACAAAAGAACACACCACACCTTTCAGCTAGCCATGGATGAATGTGCTGGTGCTGAATAAAGTTTTGTTGTCTTGTTTTAATTTTGGAAGGGGACAATACAAACATCATCAGATGAGGGGGAGTTTGGCTGCTAGCCTACTTTCAATTTCACTGTTCATCCTCACTGTCACTAATATCTTTCAAAGTTTGTGGAATATTTCAGTGGACAAAAGATGCATTGTCCCCTTTGATTCTTATCGCTGGTGATGATAGAAACAGGCTGCATATTTTGTGGCCAGAATGCATGGGAATCTTGGGGAAGATATTGGTGATGGCTGTTGTCATTCCAAATTAGTCAAGTCTTCGTGAGCACTGGTGAGAAAAAGGGGTTAAGGTTTCACAGTGACGACACGTTGTTTGTGCATTTTTTTCCAAAAGAATTGCGAATTATTCTAGATTCATGATCTACTGTTTGTCCGTCAATGATTCAAACAATTTGTCGTTAATATGCGAAATTATTCACTCTTGACTTTTATGTTTAGTGAATAATTATTTATTTTACAGATAGAACTAGATCACTCCCTAATTTTCATTGAACTTTTGGAATTTTGTGACTTTTCAAAATTTTTGAATTGCTTAAGATTCGTGAATTTTTTGAGGACGCCAAATTTCCAACTGTGAGTAAATATGTTGAAGTGTCTTTGAAAAGGAGGTTTTAAAACACATAATAAAAAACTATACTTTGTTATTTTTAGAGTAGATTTGCTGGTACAATATATGTTTATAAACCTGACGTGCTGCCACTTTTTAGAGACATCCAGCATGTTATTGACTTAATTTCAGAATCACAGTTGCCTAATCTTCTCTATTGTAGGATAAATCATGTAGAAAGAGTTGAGTTGAATAGACAACTTGAAGATTTTTTGGAAAAATATTTTATTCTCCAGTATTAGTCCTCATGTTGTTCCTATTCTGTTCACTTCTAAGAAAGACGAAGCTTGTAGAATGTGTGTAAATAGTCTAATCGTTAACAAAATCACAATCAATTAGATGTTTTCTATTCCTAAACTCGGTGATGTGTTAGATGAGCTATTTAGCGCCAAATAGTTTTCTAGGATTTATTTGTGTAGTGGATATCATCAGCTTAGAATTCGCCCTTGAGATGAATAGATAACAGTTTTTAAGACAAAATGAATTTTATGAGAGATTAGTAATGGCTTTTGGAATGTCTAATGTTCCTAGCACTTTCATGAGAGTAATGACGCATATCTTACAATTTTTTATAGGTAAGTTTGTTGTTGTGTACTTCGATAACATACTAATTTACAGTAAGACTAGGAATGGACACTTCGCTCACCTCCGTAAGACTTTCTTGACTATTTGTGCTGACAAGTTGCATGCAACTTTAATAAATGATCTTCATATAAAGTCTTATGTATTATTGTGTTTGCTCAAGGAAATTCTACTGATCCTAGTAAGGTTGAAGCCATAAGAGTGTGGTTAGAGCCTAAGATATTGACTAAAGCTCGTAGTTTCATGATTTAGTATTCTTTTATAGGAGATTCGTTAAGAGATTCAGTATAATTACTGTCCCGATCATTGAGTACTTGAAGTTAGAAACTTTTAAGCGGACCCTACTGCACATAAAGCCTACGTAGACATTAGTAAGAAAATAATTGAAACTCCTATGTTACGACATCTTAATCTTTCTAAGGTTTTTAAAGTAACTTGTGAGGCATAGGGTGTAGGAACTGAAGATGTTCTCAATCAAGATGGTCACCCTATTACTTACTAGCACTCAATGAGACTAAACAATGATATTCCACTTATGATAAAGAGTTTTATGCATTGATGCAAAATCTTCGTCATTGACATTATTATATATTGCCTAAAGAGTATACTTTATATTCTAACTATCAAACCCTTCATTATCTTCATTCCCAGATTAAGTTGAGTTCTAGACATGATAAGTTGGTTGAGTTTCTTCAATATTATACCTTTATTCTCAAACATCGTGTTGGGGTAAAAAATAAGAGTGCTAATATTCTTAGTCATGTTATCAATGTTTTACACTTCATGCAAAATTTTGTAATAGATTTTGAGCGTCTTAAGGATGAGTACCCTCAATGTCAAGATTTTTGTTATCATTTATAAAGAGTCCTTAGATAATCATAATACTACACAACGTGATTTTCTTATTGGGGAGGCGTATCTTTTTAAAGGTGTAAGATGTGTATTCCTTGTACTTCGCTTAGAGATTTCTTAGTTTGAAAATTATATAATGTAGGTTTAACTGGACATTTTGGTCGAGATAAAATTATTGTTTTGAGAGAAAATAAGTTTTATTGTCCTGCATTGAAAATAAATATTGTCTACATTGTCTCTCAGTGTTACACTTGTCAATTAGGTAAGTCTAAGAAATAAAACACCGGTTTGTACACCCCCTTCCTGTTCCACATACCCGGGAGAGATCATAGCAGGAACTTTGTCCTAGGATTGTTCAAAACTGTACGGAAACATGATTCTATTTATGTGATTGTTGATAAATTTTCTAAGATGATTCATTTTTTATTCGCGAAGTACTGATGTTTCACATATAGCTAAACTATTCTTTAAGGAGATTGTTAGGTTACATGGCATTCCAACCACGATTGTGTCTGATAGGGATGTTAAGTTGTTAGCTGCTTTTGGAAAACTCTTTGAAAGTTGTTTGAAACTATATTGGAATATTCTTCTGCTATTCATCCTCAAACTGATAGTCAAATTGAAGTTGTTAATCGTAATTTCGGTGTTTGCTTGGATGTTTAGTTAGAGAAAAGCCTAGAATTGAGAACTTATTCTGCCACATGCTAAATTTGTAAACAATAATTCTGTTAACATGTAGACAGGTATGAGTTTTTTGGGGATTGTTTATGGTCTTTTCCTGCCAACTCATTGATCTTCTACCTTTGTCTACTGATTATCTCTCGTCTGATTATGCCCAATTTTTTGCTGAACATATCCATAATTTGTAAGTTAAGATTAGACGAAAAGTTATTTTGAGCAATGATACTTATAAACTTGCTCCTGATGTACATCACAACATAAAGAATTTAATGAAAGAGATTATTTTATGGTACACATTTGTCATGAGCATTATCCTAAACACGGTGTTAAAATATTACATGCCTGAACCATTGAGCCTTACTCTATTCTTCGAAGGCTTTGAACGAATGCTTATTTAATTGATTTGCCATCGAATATCTATTAGTCTAGTTTTCAATGTGACATATTTATTTTTTTACTGAGGCTCATTCGCTTCTTCTAGTTCTGCAGGCACGTCATCCACTCCGGTTTCTTATGCTTCTTTCACTGCTAGATGACATTCTTGATGTCTTGAATGATGAGTTTGTTCCTTCACATTTTGATGGATATCATCGCTTGTTAAGGGAAGGACTGTCCCTCTACTGATGACGTTGGATCATTAAAAAAGAATTCTAGTGCCTTGATCCTGGCTTCTTGGAGAGTTATTTACACTTTACCTCGCCGGAGACATTTCTTTTCAAAGGGGGGCTAAATGATGGACATCATAATTAGAAATTAATTATTATGTTATTTATTTATTATTTTATTAGGTGTTATTTAATTTTCAGTAATTAGAGTTTCTTGATTATCAAGTTTTGTTTAGTTTTCTATTTTTTGTTAAATGCTTATCTATAAATAGTTCTCTTTGTTTTCACTGTGGAAGAGACTTGTGTTATGAAAATACAGATTATCACGCTTCCTCTCTCTAATTACTTTGTTTCCTTTCTAAATCTCTCTCTCTCTCTCTCTCTCTCTCTCTCTCTCTCTACATTGTCTCTTCTCTTCTCTCTCTCTCTCTCTCTCTCTCTAGTTCTACATCAATAGGCCTTGAAAGTCTTGACTTTGACTTTTCTAGCCCATTTTGATTTTCCTATTGAACTCACTTCCCCAGTTTCCACGACGTGGCTAGCTAGTTGTTAAAAGAAGAAAAAGCTAGCTCTTTTTTCATTGAACTCACTTCCATGAGGTCGCCGGTTGTCAAGAGTAATGGGCTAGAAGTAGGTGTACAGAATTCTGACGTGGACTTTCTAATGGCCCAAAGGTCGGCCTTTAAAAAAATCATATTGGCCCGAAGGCGAAGCCACAAAGGTCTCGATATTCGTTTAAATTGTTTATGTCTTTAAAAAAAGTAAATTACTACAAGAAAGCCTGAAGAATTTGGAGGACAACGAAAAACTACTGGGGATTGGGATTTAATAATTTTAAAAGTCTATATATGACATATGTTACCAAAATCTAAGATAATTTTTAAGGTTTCTCATATTTGTTTTAGATAATCTTACTTCTTATTTGTTAAGAATGTGTTATGGGCTGTTTGGTTAGGGGTGGAAGTGAGAAAGTAGTAATAGTTCTCTTTGAAACTTGAGATTGGTTAGTGAGTTTTTCACTGTTTGGATGTTGTTGGGAAGTGTGATTTGAAAAATGTTATGTCTTTTTCGGTATTTGGATGATATTGTGAAAGTGAAAGTAAAAAAGTTGACCACAAAGTTGACCGCAAAATAATATTAAAATAAAAATTTATTAAAAAAATAAAAATTAGATAGTAATTAGAATGCAAGTGAGATTTATATGACCACAAAATTAACTGTTTTAAGTTACAACTTATTAAAATGAAATTTCTATGACCACTAAATTAATTATAGCACCCTACAAGTGATGAAGTGATTGTGTAAAAGAGAGAAGAGAAAAAGAAAAGGAGTTTTCTCATTTTTCTTTTCCGGTGTTTGGATAGATAGGGAAGTGAGTAATTATACTTCCCTATTTCTTTACTTCCGCCCACTTCCTCGCAACCAAACAGGCCTAATGCAGAACACTATAATGTGATATTTATGCATATTTAAAATCTAAAATCGAAACTTTTGAGACTGTCGAAACTAAACTGAAGAACAATAATATCTTCCTCTTTAAACTTGTGATCAGTGCATTCAAAACATAAAGACCGGAGACTCGGAGCAGAAAATCCGAACCTTAACAACACTAGCAATACTGAGTACATTCGTTCACTTGCATGGGCGGACCCATTAGTTAACTGGAATGGGCTACAGCCCGGCCCATTTTTTCATATATTCCCTTAATTTTTTTTCCTATTTTGATTCTTTTTCAATTATTGCTTTAAATCTTCTTCTATTTTAATTTTCTTTTGACAAATTTATTCCTGATTTCGTCCCTGATTTAGTGGAGAATATTGTTTTATTCTTTTGACAAATTCATATAATTCATAAGCATGTGTTATAAAAAATTGCAGCCCACCTCAAAATTTTTTCTGACTACGCCCCTGTTCACTTGACACTGACTGAACAACTGATTATATCCAATCTCTTGAGCATATTCGAAGTAATGTCAGGATCGTTTAAACGACATTCTTGCAACTGTAAATCTTTGACAAAACATATGAATATCTGAATGCATCACGGTGTAGTGTAGTAACACCACATTGACAAAGCGAACAAAGCTTGGGTTTTGCGATCGAAAAGGTCGTCACCCTTGTGATCATCAAAACAGGAGTAGGGCATGGAAGGGCTAAGGTTCTTCCATCTCTTTGCTGATACCATCGTTCGCACAGGCATGCTTGGTGCCCAAATAAGATGAAATCTGATGAAGGACAGAATCAGGGAATTGGCTGATCCTATCTTGGCCCGTTTCCTCGTGTACAGCTTTGTTGCTTGATTCCATGATAATCGTATCACTCAAATGCACTAGTCAAGCACAAAATATTACACCTGCAAGGAATATAAAGCGAGAGATACCTAGACTTGGAGTAAATAAAAAGAAATAATGATAAAAGATGGGTTTGCATCGGAGAATGACTCACCCGTTAGCTCCAGCATGAGTTGATTTCTCAAAGTCATTTAATCAAACATGTAACATGCATTAGTTGATTTCTCATAGGCATTTAATCGAACACGTAACATGCATTGAAACAGGGGACAATTTGGTGTGATTTTAACATCCTTTGGGACAAACCAAGCCAAAATCAGTCAGAAATTATGACACCCAGAGGCGGAGGGAGGGGGGTCGGAGGGGGTCACGTGACCCCCGACCCCACGCAATAAAAGCTTTAACTGTCAATTTGTGCCCCCGCTTATCTCAGCCTCTTCCCCCCCCCCCCCCCCCCCAAAATCAATTTGTGCCCCCTCTCTCTCAGGTTCTCTCCTCTCCCCTGCGCCGTCGTCGTCGAGTCCGGCGTCCTCTGTGCCGCCGTCACTGCTCGTCATGGCCGCCAGCGGTACCCTCTCTCTCTCTCTCTCTCTCTCTCTCTCTCTCTCTCTCTCGCCCCACCCCCCGGAAATGGATATCTCTTCCTCTCCCCTCTTTCGCTAATGCTGCTTCTACTGCTCCTTCATCCAGCAAGCCAGCGGCAGGTCGCCCTACTCCTTCATCCAAATTTGTGGGTTTTTCTCCCTCTCTCGACCTCTAATGGCGCAAAAATCAACGGTAGGTTGCGGATTTTCGTGGGCCCCGCAAAGCCTGCTCCCTTGATGCTGCGCACTTCGCCGCTCACTGTGGCTTTCGCTTGCCGGAATAAGAAGAAAAACAGTTCTTTAACTGTCAGAAAAGAGACATCTTCTTCAAAATTTAAGGTAACTGAGGTAGAAAATTTGTTTAATGTTGGTTTCTGGGTTCAACCTGACAACTAATCAAGATCACTGAAATATTAACAATCTAATTAGTCAGGTCGGCAAATATCAGGTGGGAGGTTTTTCGTTCAATAGAACGTTCCTTAATTTAAGAACCACCTTTAATTTCCTTTCTTAGTTAAACACCAATTAGACTGATATAAATCAGTCTCAATATACTGAATATCAGTATATCCCTTGTATAAAGAAATTAATTCACTTATACAGTACTTGGAGTGAGGTACGCTTAAAGCGAATCTCCTTAAGATAATTACGTCCCCCGCACTGGTGCTAACGGGTTACTGGACGCTGGTCTCCCAAGATATAACACTCCTTCACGGTATTTAAATAGCACTAACAAATCACCGTACGGTCGAACCGTAGTTAACCAGTACCTTCACAGGATTATTGAAGCAGCGGGACAAAGACAAATTTCGGTAGAATATTTGCCTTTACTTTGGAGGAGCACCCACTGTAGAGGAAGAAGGAAGGTTGAAGAATATTCTTCTTCAGAAGTCCCAGATTCAGACAACAATTCTAATAAAGAATCTGTTGAATTTTCTGAGCCTTCTTTCAGAACGAATTTTGGAGAATCTCTTTTGGAAGTCGCTTTGGAAACCGAGTTACTGGCTTCCCACTTCCCTTTGGAAGTTACTTCAAGACTGAGAGAGAGAGAGAATCTCCTTTATAAGTCTTGCTGTTGTTGTTCTTGGTGTTGTTTGATTGAGAATTCGGAGCGCTATTTATAGCGCTTCGGGAGAGGCTAACGGGTCCGAACCCAACGAAAAGTTGCAACGGTTCGGTCTGAACCGTTGCAATGGTTCGACCCAACCACTGCAACTGTTGGCTGTCCAACTGCCGTGACAGCCTTTGGCGTGGCGGTTCGGATCCGTATAGCGGAGTGGGTCCATTGGCGGGGCGGTTCGGATCCGGATAGCGGAGCGGGTATGCTCCGTGTAACCCATACCCGTGAGACCCAGTTCAAAAAGAACCAGGCCGGGTAGGGAACCCGAACCCAAACCCAGACCTGGACTCAGTTCCGAGCCCGAGCCCGAGCCCGAGCCCGGGCCCGGCCCCGGCGCCGGCACCGGCCGGCCGTCGCCAGCGGCGGCGCGTGCGCATGTGCGGGCATGGTTTCCTTCCAATCGCGCGCGAAAACTTCAAGTACCCAAAGGGCACGCCCTTTGTTCTCAATTTTCTCTATTTAAACACGACGAACTTCCATCCCAAGGTCAATGTGGGACTAAATGCTTTTAGTTACCTTTAGTCCCATTTTGGCTTTGAATTAGGCAATCTTTAAGACTTGAATATCTCATTCATTCGAAGTCGGAATTGAACATGTGAATATACCACGTTCATCCCCAATGGAAGGAGAACACACTCCAACCATCATACAATTGATTCGATCAACGGATCTCGCCGTAATTCAATTCAAAGATTCACATATATATTCTTCATATTCCAACAATCCCCCACAATGAATGGAGATTCAAGGAATTGACACACAAATAGACTGACTCTATTGTGAAAGGTACTTTAGAAAAGAAACTGCATCAGGATAGGTGAACTAGGTTTTGAACCTTCCATAGCGAAAACTTTATCGGACTTACTGGCTAATCAGTGAACTAGGTCTTGAACTGTTAGCCGTTAGTGTAAGCCAAGTCAACAAGCTTCACACAGTGACTTTCCAAATCAACTTTGGTTCTCGGTTGTGTCCGTTTTGGCCCTGGACATTCTTGGTTTCAGAGAGTATCTTTAGGGAATAACAGCCTCCATTGAAATTCCCAAAGAGCCGACCCAACTCTATACTCACATAGGTGATCGTCCTATTAAGAGTAGTCTACTCTACACCACTTGTTTAGTAACAAGATATAGACATCATTAAAAGCGTTAAACTTATCCTTAATTCACTTGTAGAAAAGCACTTATGTGCACCTTAGGAGTGGATTGGAGTCAAGCTCCCAAGTGCTTACTTGCTGAGTCAATCATAACTAGTTTTTCCTCTTGAACTTAGTCCGTGGGATCTCTAGTCGCTAAGTGAGGTTTCCATTAAGCTGACTCGGTAAGGTTAGGTTTTTAAACCCATTCCCCTCGATGCGCAGTTTATACGCTCTCCACTTAAACTTTTAGTAAGCGGATCCGCTAAATTATCTTTTGACGAGACAAGTCAATAGAGATAATTTCATTTGAGAGCAATTGCTTTACAGTATTATGTCTACGACGAATATGTCTAGACTTACCGTTGTATATAACATTTTGTGCCCTAGATATAGCTGCTTGATTATCGCAGTGTATACATATAGCGGACACTGCCTTTTGCCATAATGATATATCTTCCAAAAATTGTCGAAGCCATTCTGATTCTTCTTCGGCCTTCTCTAAGGCTATGAATTCCGATTCCATAGTGAAATGGGCAATACATGTTTGCTTAGAAGATTTTCAAGATACCGCTGCTCCTCCTAGAGTAAATACGTATTCACTAGTTGTTTTTGATTTCTCAGAATCTGCAATCCAATTAGCATCACTGTATCCTTCAAGTACAGGTGGATACTGTCCATATCTCAAGGCATATTCCTTGGTAAGTGATACGTAACCCAATACTCATAGTAGAGCGATCTAATGTTGATCACTAGGATTGCTAGTGTATCTGCTTAACTTGCTTACAGCGTAAGCAATATCGGGTCTAGTGCAATTCATCAAATACATTAGACTTCCGATAATCTGAGAATACTCCAACTGGCGTATTCCAGTTCCTGTATTCTTATGAAGGTGGACCTGTGGGAGAAAATGATTTGTATTCTCATTTATCCCATGATCCTTGAATCTTTCTATCATCTTATCCACGTAGTGAGATTGAGATAGACTGATTCCATCTGGTGTTCTGGTGATTTTAATTCCTAAAATTACATCAGCAAACCCCAGATCCTTCTTGTCAAAACTGTTGGATAACATTCTTTTAGTGGACAATAATTTCAATATTAGTCCCAAGTATCAACATGTCGTCTACATAAAGACAAACAATGATACATGCATTTCCAATTGTTTTCGTGTAAACACACTTATCGCATTCATTGATAGTGAATTCATCTTTGATCATGACACTATCAAATTTCTCATGCCACTGTTTTGGAGCCTGCTTTAGTCCGTAGAAGGATTTTACCAATTTACACACTTTGTGTTATTGGCCATTGACTATAAATCCTTCAGGTTGCTCCATATATATTTCTTCATTTAATTCACCATTTAAGAATGCAGTCTTAACATCCATTTGATGGATATCTAAGTTATGCAATACTGCAATTGCAATCAACATCCAAATGGATGTTATTCTTGTTACTGGTGAATAAGTATCGAAATAGTCAAGTCCTTCTTTTTATCGATAACCCTTGGCTACTAATCTAGCCTTGTACTTATCGATAGATCCATCGGGTTTTAATTTTCTTTTGAAAATCTACTTACACCCAATTGGTTTACTGCCAGGAGGCAAGTTTACCAATTCTCAAGTATGATTACTTAGTATGGATTCTATTTCACTATTTATAGCTTCTTTCCACATTTGTGCTTCTGGGGTTGACATAACCTCTTTAAATGTTTGAGGCTCGCTTTCAATAGCTATGCTATGAAATCTGGACCAAAAGATGTTGAGATTCTAGATCTCTGACTTCTTTTTGGTTCAGTTTCTGCATTAACAGTCGGTTCCTCGGGGCTTTCGTCTCTGAACGCCATCTCATGTGTTCTTTTCTCAGAAGTCTTATCTGTTTCCCGTTTATATGGAAAAATATCTTCAAAGAACACAACATCTCTAGATTCGATAATCATGTTTGCATGAATATCTGGTATCTCTGATTTATGAACCAGAAATCTGTAGGCACTACTATTCAAGGCATAGCCTATGAATATACAGTCCATAATTTTTGCTCCCAACTTAGTCTTTTTAGGTAATGGTGCTAGCACCTTTGCAAGGCACCCCCACATTTTGAGGTAATGGTAGGAAGGTGTCCTTCCATGCCATAACTCAAATGGTATAAGACCAAGTTTCTTGTAGGGTACTCTATTTAGAATATAATTTGCAGTTAATAGAGCTTCCCCCACAAGTTCTGCGGAGCTCCAGAACTTACGAGCATGGAATTGACCATCTCCTTCAAAGTTCTGTTCTTTCGTTCAGCAATTCCATTTTGCTGAGGAGTATATGGTGCTGTTGTTTGATGGATTATACCAAATTTAGCACATAACTCACTAAAATCATTTGATTCATATTCTCCGCCTCTATTGGATTTTAGATCTTAATATTCTTGTTGAGTTGATTCTCAAATTCGGCTTTATATGTTGTAATACCCTGCTCCCCGGTGTACGTATCACAGTATCGGTACGCGATACGACGTACAAAAATTGATTTGACCTCTGTGGAAGTCCGTTTGAGCCGATTTCAGTTTCTAAAATCATTTTCTAATATTTGAGATTTTTCAGGATTTTCTGGAATTTTTCTGGATTATTTTGGAAAATCTCCGTTGTCGGTGTCGACCGATACCGATAACCGGTCTTCCGATTTTTATTTCACGAATGGAGTAGAATTTTGAGAATCGGCCTTCACCATATGTCTTAGAATCGTCTTATCTACGTTTGGGCATTTTGGGGATTTTTCTGAATTTATCGAAAATCGGGCCAAACCGGTGTCGCCCGTATCAGCGATACACTTCGGGATTTTTAATTTGCAAACCAGATAGAATTTCTTCAAACCGTCTTCATATTACGTCTCAGCGTAATATTCTCTATTTTCTGTAATTTTTGGGCATCATTCGGAACTAGTCAATTTTTCATCATATTAAATTAATATTAATTAATTAAATTAAAACATTTTTTTTATTTCTTTTCTTTTCCCTCTTCTTCTCCACGACTCGGGAGACATCTCCCACCGACTTACTGTAGCACCGACTTCCCCCTTCTTTAAAACTCCACCGACCTCTCTCTCTCTTCCCCTAATTCTCTCTCTCCAAAATTCTCTCTCCCTCCTCCCTCTCTTTCTCTCTCTAATTTCCAAAAACACTCTCACTCTCTCTCCGACTCTCTCTCTCTCTGTAGGCAGCGGATCGCCGCTGCCTTTGCCGTCGGCGCGCCCCGGTGGCCGGCGCGCCACCGGGCGCCACCCTCCTCCGTCCACGCGGCCGGTGGCCGGCCGCCACCGCGCCATCACCTCTTCTTTTTCTTCTTCTTTCCTTTCCTGTTCTTTTCTTTGTTTCCTCCTCTCTCCCAATCTCTTTCTCTCTCTCTCACCCTCTCTCTCTCTTGCGGTTGCGCGGTCTGAACCGCCGCCGCCCCGCCGGCGACCGGGGCCGCCGCCGGCGGGCCTCCCCCGCCGCCGGCCAGCACCTGCTGGCCGGACTCTGTGCGGGCATGAGCAGCAGCACATGCTGCTGCTCCTCCTCCTCCTTTGTTGGGTTTGGGTAGAACCCAAACCCGATAGCACTTTTGGGTTAAATGGGAAAACCCAATAACCCCCAAACCAACCCGTTAACCTGTCAACCCGTTACCCATTTGACTTAAGTTAAACAGGTTTGGGTTGTGGATCTGGACCCGACCCGTTAAGAGCCAAACCCGCATCCGAAACCCATTACAGGTAATTTTACAGAAAACCCCCTTGTACAATTCAGTATTTGCATTTGTTATTTTATTTACATATTTAACCCTATTTGTTATGATTTAGTATTCGGGCAATATCGGGAGCATCCGGACTCCGATTGGGACGATTCTGGATCCGTTGCGATCGTGGGAACGAGAGCTACTGTCCTGTAGCCAGTTTGTGAGTGTTTTCTTTTTCTAAATTTTATTTACTTATTCATGTTTATTAAAGTCGGGAATGATTGCTAAAGTTACGAAACCGTAATTATGGGTTAAATAATAGAACTGTTAAATTCTTCACTTAACCCGAGAAAAAGTATGTGTTATAAACTTAGACATTTATCTGGAGGATCAATTAAAGAATCACTAGACATCGTCACTGCATGGATAACTAGTATGGTTCCACACTCATGCTACACGAACACAAAGACACGCATACTTCATTATGCGGGACCTTGTCACTATTACAATGTCACCCTGACCGACCCACACTAAATACCGTAGTGCATGTAGATAGCGGTTACCCTGGATATCAGTATTCATGTAGCCTCCTGTACACGTTTCATCATGACATAGTTACTGAGCTTCACGACACGATCAATGCATGTTTGTGCATTATTGCGATACGGATACACCAGTTCACTGGACACCGTCATTTTATAGTGATATCCTCATTACATGGACGCACTGATCACTGTCAGGACATGCACGTGCACTGAGATAGTACACGGATAGACCACTGCACGGACTACCTCATTTCATGTTTACATATCCATGCTACACATGCCTGCATTTCATATTTACATATTACTATTACACATGCCGGCATTTCATGTTTACATATCATTGTTACACATGCATGTCATGTTTCCCTGTGACACATGCTTATATGGTTTCTCTATATTCTTGTCATATGGATTACCATGCCTATTACATGTATTATTGTTCCATGTTCCCGTATTCATGTTATACGTTTGTTTCCTGTTACGGATATGGATATTCCCGATACTAGACTTGAGAGCTGTTGATATGCTATATGTGGACTTCCACATCTATTGATCCCGTTTCCCGTTATATTGTTCCCGTTATATTGATCCCGTTATATTGTTCCTGATTTCCGTTATATTGTTCTATGCTATCAACAGAGCCCTGGTCCAGTTATCATGTTACCCGTATCACATATTGTAATGGTACTTGTTACATGGTATATTTGACATATCAGATCATAAAGTTAACTCGGGTATGGGGGAGACTTGACGGTTGATTAGATCTTATCGGGTGATGTACTGGATCCATATTGAGGTCCCACTGCAGGGGACCGGGTAGTGCTGGCTACCATCTGTTACTCATGTTACATGTTACAGCTCTAGCGGGCTGGCCCTGGTCTCAGCAGCCAGGGATCTGTTTAAGGCCGTGATCCCGGGTATGCACGGGATACATCCACCCGATAAGAACTCCTCGACCATGGTTTCCAATTAACATAATAAAACAGTATACACAATAGTGACGTCGGGAACACTTGTTATTTGGTTACTCTCTCGTTTGGATAATGGTACCCGTAGGCCATGTCCAGATGGGTTCGACTGGAGTGCGGGCTCCAGTAGGAACCGCCAGTGGTATGGGACACTGGAAGAGAGTAATTAAAATACCAGGTGATACTGATCGCTACTATTGTATAAATGACATGACTTTGACATGACCTGCCTGCTACATGTTTAGTTGTATTTGTTTCTGTTCCTGATCATTTATCTGCTATCATGTGACATGTATACATTGCTATTGTTCCTGTTTCCTGTTACACTTTCTTTAGTGCCCTACTACCCATTTACATATATATTTTGTTACATTACCTGGTATATGTTACACTGTATGTAGTGGCATACTATGCATATTCTGCATTGCATATATTACAGACATATGCTCATTTGCATGTTCACCTCTATCACGTCACCACTATCATATTCATGACTAGTACGTCACCAGTAGACAATATTAGTTATTACATAAACTGGACACGACTATAGATATGACCTGATAATGACCGACTAGGTAGTGATGGTATTAAAAGTTGACCTGTTTATATCTTTGCACTACTTCCATGTTTAACTCTTTCTACTGTTTATATATATCCTTATTATATGGTATCACTATTACAACAGCATGTATTATCTATTACTATTGTGCATTGCCTCCTTCAGTTTTACCACTCACTAGGTCGCTTTCTGACGACCCTGGGTTTGCATGCCCAGATTGGAGATCCGAGTTACCATAGCTTCAGAGAGTGCCTTGGAGTCACACGGGAGATTCCGCATCAGGACTATTCATAGGTATTTTAGTGCTTTATTTCTGTTATCTTATTTATCCTTGTTTACATATCTGTTATGATCGCTGACCTCTTTCTGCAGGTATTCTTGTACTGCTTTCATGCTGGACCTCAGATCTATATGGAGGTATTGTACTGTACTGAGGCTTAACGTACGCGTGAGGTTGTTTTCACCTCGCGTATGTACGTCGCCATAACGTCTCCGTATCCTTGGGATCGGGGCGTTACATATGTTATAAACATATTCATTGCCTCATCCTTACTGTTTAAAAGATACACATAACAGTATCTTGTACAGTCATCAATAAAAGTAATAAAATACTTTTTACCGCCTCTAGTTGGCATAAACTTCAAGTCACACAGATCGCTATGAATTAACCCTAAAGGTTCTATATTTCGATCAATTGAGTGAAATGAATTTTTCGCTAACTTGGCCTCAACACAAATCCCACACTTGCGAATTTCTTCCAAGTTGAGTTTAGGAATATATCCTATATTAGACAAGTTCTTTAAAGACTTGTAATTTACATGTCCTAATCTAGCATGCCATAAAATAGGAGACTCAAACAAATAAACAGAAGATTTTCCTTTATTTATAAGTTTGGGTACAAATACACAGACTTTTATCTATCACTGCAACATTGGTTTTAAAAAGTCCGTCAATAAGATAACCCTTTCCCACATACATCCCTCCCTTAGTAAGTACAAATTTATCTGATTCAAAAACCATTCTAAATCCTTTCTTACTAAGTATTGATCCAGAGATCAGATTCTTGCGGATATCTGGAACATGTAGCACATCGTTCAGAGTAAGCTCTTTCCCCGATGTCCACTTCAGGATGACCTTGCCTTTTCCTTCAACCTTTGAGACGGCTGAATTTCCTATGAATAGTTGCTCATCGTGCTCCAGTTTTTGATATTCAGAGAATAATAATTTCTCAGAGCAGATGTGCCGAGTAGCCCCAGTGTCTACCCACCAATCCTTATTATTGGTTGTCAGATTCACCTCTGACACCACAACTGAAAGGCTTGGAGATGCATGGTCGGTCAAGTTTGCCTGTGGATGGCTTTTCTTGTTCTTTTTGAGACGGCTGCGATATTCATTCGCCTTATGCCCTTCTTTGTTGCAGATGTAGCAGGTTCCCTTGAAGCGCATGTTCTTACCTTCTTGGACCTTGCCTTTGTACCCCTGGGAAGTCTTCTTCTTCTTTAAGCTTTTGGAAGTAGACGCTTTCCCTTTGAGTCTTCGATCACATTGGCTTTTGCTTGATAGGAGTTCTTATTGCTCTTTTTCTCGGACTTTCTGTTGTCCTCCTCGATTCGAAGCCTCACAATGAGATTTTCCAACTTCAGCTCCTTTCGCTTGTGCTTCAAGTAGTTCTTGAAATCTCTCCACGCAGGTGGGAGTTTCTCCACGATAGTAGCAACCTGAAAGGTTTCAGGTAGAATCATACCTTCGGCTTTTATCTCGTGCAAGATAAGTTGGAACTCTTGCACCTGACTGATTACAGTCTTGCTATCCACCATTTTGTACTCCAGAAATCGTCCTACAACGAACTTCTTGGTACCAGCATCCTCAGTCTTGTACTTCTTATCAAGACTGGCCCATAACTTCTTTGCCGTCGTGATAGGACTGTAGACATTGTAAAGAGAGTCATCCAGTCCATTTAAAATATAATTTCGGCAAAGGAAGTCACCTTAAGTCCATGCATCGACTGTAAGGACTGTGTCCCGATCAGTTCCGGGTTCTGATGGATCTTCTTGCAGGAATTTGGCCAGATGAAGAGTGGTCAAGTAGAAGAGCATCTTCTGTTGCCACCTCTTGAATTCTGTGCCGTCAAATTTTCCTAACTTCTTCGGCTTCGGGTTAGGAAGTGGAGTTGGCATCAAAGCTTGTAGCTGCATGTTTGGTGCCTTGCTAGATCTATCTTGATTAGTCTCAGACATTTTCTGCAAGTTTAAGCAGAACAGAAGTAATAAACTTCAATACGTAATTGTCTTAAGATTGTTGGTTTCTGGGTTCAACCTGACAACTAATCAAGATCACTGAAATATCAACAATCTAATTGGCCATGTCGGCAAATATTAGGTGGGAGATTTTTCGTTCAATAGAACGTTCCTTAATTTAAGAACCACCTTTCAATTTCCTTCCTTAGTTAAACACCAATTAGACTGATATAAATCAGTCTCAATATACTGAATATCAGTATATCCCCTGTATAAAGAAATTAATTCACTTATACAGTACTTGGAGTGAGGTACGATTCAAGTGCTAACGGGTTACTGGACGCTGGTCTCCCAAGATACAACACTCCTTCACGGTAGTTAACCAGTACCTTCACAGGATTATTGAAGCAGCGGGACAAAGACAAATTTTGAGAGAAAATTTGCCTTTACTTTGGAGGAGCACCCACTGTAGAGGAAGAAGGAAGGTTGAAAGAAGGAATTTTGCAGAATCTCTTTTGGAAGTCGCTTTGGAAACCGAGTTACTGGTTTCCCACTTCCCTTTGGAAGTTACTTCAGCCTTTGGAAGTTACTTCAAGACTGAGAGAGAGAGAGAGAGAATCTCCTTTAGAAGTCTTGGTGTTGTAGGTGTTGTTGTTTGATTGAGAATTCGGAGCGCTATTTATAGCGCTCCGGGAGGGGCCAACGGGTCTGAGCCCAACGAAAAGTCAACGAAAAGTTGCAACGGTTCGGTCTGAACCGTTGCAATGGTTTGACCCAACCACCGCAACTGTTGGCTGTCCAACTGCCGTGACAGCCTTTAGCGGGGCGGGGCGGTTCGGATCCGGATAGCGGAGCGGGTCCATTGGCGGGGCGGTTCGGATCCAGATAGCGGATAGCGGTGGTCCCGAGCCCGGCACCGGCGCCAGCCGGCCGCTGCCGCCAGCGGCGGCGCGCGCATGTGCGGGCACATGTGCGCGCATGTGCTAGATCTATCTTGATTAGTCTCAGACATTTTCTGCAAGTTCAAGCAGAACAGAAGTAAGAAACTTCAATACGTAATTGTCTTAAGATTGTTCAACAATCTAATTGTTCAGGTCGGCAAATATCAGGTGGGAGATTTTTCGTTCAATAGAACGTTTCTTAATTTAAGAACCACCTTTCAATTTCTTTTCTTAGTATACTGAATATCAGTATATCCCCTGTATAAAGAAATTAATTCACTTATACAGTACTTGGAGTGAGGTACGCTTCAAGTGCTAACGGGTTACTGGACGCTGGTCTCCCAAGATACAACACTCCTTCACGGTAGTTAACCAGTAACCTTCACAGGAGGAGCGGGTCCATTGGCGGGGCGGTTCGGATCCAGATAGCGGATAGCGGTGGTCCCGAGCCCGGCACCGGCGCCAGCCGGCCGCTGCCGCCAGCGGCGGCACGCGCATGTGCGGGCATGGTTTCCTCCTAATCGCGCGCGAAAACTCCAAGTACCCAAAGGGCACGTCCTTTGTTCTCAATTTTCTCTATTTAAACACTACAAACTTCCATCCCATGGCCAATGTGGGACTAAATGCTTTTAGCTACCTTAGTCCCATTTTGATTTTGAATTAGACAATCTTTAGACTTGAATATCTCATTCATTCGAAGTCGGAATTGAACATGTGAATATACCACGTTCATCCCCAATGGAAGGAGAACACACTCCAACCATCATCCAATTGATTCGATCAACGGATCTCGCCGTAATTCAATTCAAAGATTCACATATATATTCTTCATATTCCAACATTTAATTCATTGTGTAATCAAATGGGTTACGTCAAAATTGCCCGCAGATTGTTTCAGCCATATAAAGTTTCAATCTTTTTGGTTTGTGACTGTGACGTAAGTCTCCAAATGTTTGGAATTTTGGGATATATTAGTGTAATAGATTTTGCTCAATTTAGATTTTGTTGAAAACTATTTGTTTCACTCTCAGTTAAAATATTTCTCCTCTTTGAATTGTGATAGTGATCTTACTGCGGTTCTTCTTTTAGTACCAGTGCTAGTATTCTTCTATACGCTAATTCTTCTTCAGCTGGATACAAGTTGAAAATTTTCTGTTATTCTTTCTGATATGTGTCTATTGGTTAGCTCTGAAAGTTGTAGTTTTTGTTTATTTCTGTGTTTTTTTGATACTTGGAGTTGAGCTGGGCGTTTCATATTTTGGAAAGTTTGACTGGGAATGAGCTGTGATGGTTCATTGTTCCTATTTTTGTTATGGTATGATGAGCTTGATGTCTAGATTGGAGTTGGTCATTTTTGAATTTCTATGCTTTGTTACTTGTTAATTTCATTTTGCTGACTCTTTTAATGCTAAATGAGAAGTTTTTACATGGTAATATGTAGATGGATAAATTTGTAATTTTGTTAAACTGCAATGCATTTTGATTTCTATTAGTAATCAGGGTCCTCTTTCATTCTAAGGTTTTAATGGGTTTTGTGATATTACAAGGTGTTATGGTGATCAATTGTCACATATAACTTATCTTTTGGATAATGTTTGTTATATTCTAATAGACCAATGACCATAGTTATCATTTGATTATAAATTAGAGCATTAGATATTTCTGGCATTTCAAAGTCCTTTTGTTATATTTGCATTTTTATTTCTGGCATTACACTCCCTGAGCATGCAAACATTGCTTCTGGTTATTGCAGAACAATACATGAAATTTATGACAAGATGATGTAGGATGTGCTGCCCCAAGGGTATTTTATGGGGGATTGTGTGAAACTGGGGAAGCAGTTAATTGAAAAAAATACAAGACGAGTCCAGGAGGTGAAAGATATTGGCAGATTTCTGGGATGAAGTTTATATTGTATCTATCTCCATCCATGAATGCAAGGTGTCATGCAGAACACTGAGCAGATGGTGGGGAGTTTATCACACATCTCCAGGCATTGTATTCTAATGCAAGCATTATGGAACAAGCGAAGTGGGCTTTGAGTATTTTTGTTCTTCAGTGTGAGTTGAATCCAAGATCCATAATCCATTATTTTTGAGGTAGGTACATGAGTCTTTGAAAATTTTATGGTTATCATTTAAAGTTGTTTAATATTAAATTAGTTAGAACTTTGCAGTTTGTGAGCATTTATTGTGAAGGTTTCAATTATTTGGATTCTAGATGAGCGGAATAAAAATTACTTCGTGAAACCTATTTTGGCAATTTTCTTTTCTCTTGCTCTTTGTGATGCCACCCCTTTGATTAGTTTAACATTTACACATTTTTTTTTTAATCTTCTGTCCTTTTGAATGCCTTGCAGGTCCTTTGTTCAGAAGTTGCAGCTTTAACTTGGAATAAATAGGAAGCCTTTGCTCCACTTTGGAGTAGACCCGACCAGGGAATCGAACCGGGAACTGGTTGGTCGGAATCGGAACGGGCCACAAACTAAACCGGAACTGGCCAGCTCCTGGGCCGGTTTTGGTTGCTGAGTTCCCGAACTGGGAATCGGTGGTTCCCGGTTCGAAACGGCAGTTCCCGGTTCCTACTCGGTTTTTTTTCTTATTGGGCTTTTTTTTGGCCAGCCCAGCTAGGGGTGCCATCGAGTCTGATACGGACCGGATATTGCTTTTACTATATACGTATTTACACCCAACTTTCGGATATGGATACAAATACAGATTTTGACGGATGTGAAAAAAAAGATATCCGTACCTGCTAAAATTGAATATTGGATATGGATCGGATATTAGCGGATCGGATGCCGATACTAATCGGATATATAAAAATAGATACAGTTAAGGATAAACTAAATGGATATACTTATATTACTTTTTATCTCATCTACTACAATATTAAATGTGTACATGTTATGGTATTACTGTGTACATATCATTACGTTCACCGTATCCATTGTCATTCGATTTCTATATCAATAGATATGACCTCCGGTGCTAAATGCCGATTCGGATGCTACGATTGATGTCGAAATACTCAAAATATCTCATGCTACTTTTGCAAGAATCGGATACTTTTCACTATTACTTTTTCACTAACTCAAAATATCAAAATATATTGCCTCATTTCATTGAAGGATAGTCTCTTCCATGCGAATATCATTATCAAGTACCTAACCTTCGGATATCGGATCGATACGGATAAAATATTGCTTTTACTATATCCTTATCCGCATTTAACTTTTGGATACGGATACGGATATAAATATTGACGGATATAAAAAAAAAATGATATCTGTATCCGGGTTGGAGCCGGATTCGGATGTGAATATCTGCGGATGATCCGCATCCGGTGGCACTCCTAAGCCTAGCCCCTTAACTAAATGGCAGCTGGCCTGGCCTGGCCCGCCAGGGCAGCTGGGCTTTAGGCCAGCCAATTTTTTTTTTTTTTTTGAGGTTGAATTCCTCTAACTTCAACGGTCATAAATTGGACCATTAGAGTCAACCAACATTCAAATGAATGTTGGCTTCTATTTTGGACCATTGGAGAGGGAGAGGTTTTTTCTTTCTTTTTTTAATTTTGGTTTTTTATATTATTTGTAAACTATAAATATGGCCTAGTTTATCTCATTCTCCTCCACACCAAAATCCAAGTCCCTTTACAACCTCTCTCTATAATCTCTCCTTATAATTCTCTATAAAATCTCTCTCCATGATTCCAACTCTCCAAGTTTTCATAATCTCTCTACATAATCTCTCTACAAAATCTCTCCCCTTAATCTCTTTACAAGATCTCTAGCACTCTCCAATTTTCGTACTCACCATAGCAAGATGAAGTTCGTCAGCAAAAGACAAGGGCAAGGGCAAGGGCAAGGTTAGCGAAAATCAATTCTCCGAAGGAAATGATATTTTTGATTTCTTACAATCATCGGAGATGAATTACGGCCTCAAGACTGATCACTTGCCATTGGGTTGATTGCGAATGAAATTTACAAAAAAAAGTAATTGCTTTTAGAGTTTTTGATGAACGACATGCTAATAGTATCTATAGATTGATAAAAATAGTTTTAAAAGATTATGGTTTGATTAATAACATTCTTACAATTGGTTTTAATAATATATCTGCTAATACTACATCTATAGGTGAATTAGAAAAAATTTGTAAACCTGCATTTGGGGGTGAATTTTTCATCAATGATGTGCTTGTCATGTTTTAAATTTATGCGTGCAAGATAGTTTAAAATAATTGAAAGATTGTACTAAACCTATTAGAAACACACCTCACTATTTATGGATACATTAAGGACTGTAAATGGTACATGAAAACCCGATAACTCGTTCCGATTTTTTACTAACGGATCGGGTTTGGATCTTAAAACTAGACCCGAAATTCTTATCGGGTTGGGTTCAGATATTACTATTTCAAACCCGAAACCTGATAACAAACCTGAAAAGAGAGTAAATGTTATAAATGATACTTATTATCATACATTTCACTAGAGAAATACAACTTTAAAAAATAACTCTCATTGAAACTTTAATACACCTATTTAAAATCCGAATCCGACCCGAAACCGATAAGAAAGAAGAGATTCTGACCCGAACCCGAGTCCGAATCTGAATTTCTTATCGATTTCGGTTCAGATATGGCATGGATCCGACCCGAACCTGACCAGTTTACACCCCTAGACATATTACGAGTAATGAAAGAATGAGGAAAACATTGTAAATCAAAGGGTATGAGGCCGAAATGATTTCCACGGGATGTTCCGACCTGTTGGAATTCAACTTATGAATTACTTAATGATAGTAATGATTATAAAAAAATATTATGTGATTTTATTGCTAATAATATTACTGATATTAAATTATATCCTCAGCAATGGGATGCATGCAAAAGTATTTTGGATACCTCATGTAACACCCGCTCCCGGAATACGTACTTAGTTGCGTATTCAGATTTTTTGATCGTACTTTAACGATTTACTTTTTGTATTTGTTTTGTATTATGAAATATTTATATCATTGTTTTGTCTTGGATCTAGATTCGTGAACTCGGAATCAGCCCTAGTCTGAACTAGGGACCCGATCCTAGGGTATTACTCGATTTGATCTTTTCGGTAGTCAGATTTGACCGATTTCCCTGCGGGATCGGGGCGTTACATCTTAGAAGTTTTTAATGATGCTATTTACACTTTATCTGGTGTTTATTATCTTACAACATATTTATTTTTAATTGAGTATATAAATATTTGTGATGTGCTAGAAGAACATGAAAATGATTTGAATTTATTTTCTTGTATTCAAGCAATGAAAAATAAATGGCTAGAATATTTTAAAAAAATTCATCTATTTATTTAGTTGCATGTTTTTTTTATACACGTAAATTAGATGGATTGCATGACTATTTAAAGGTTTATTATGAAATTCTTTAAGTGGATGAAGATGTTTAAGATTTATTTAGTAAAATAAAAAAAGATTTATGCTTCATATAATGAATATAGTGGAGTGTATACTTCAAGGATAATAATCCCCGTCATGTCCAGACTAGTGGTAAAGTTGAAGATACCTCTAAACTTAGCAGTGGACAACAATTACTTTTGCGAAGAGCCAAAAAACCCCGGAGGTCTTCATCAAGCTCGAACATTGAGCTTGATGGTTATCTAACTACTTCATTTGAGTTTGGTGAAGATTTTTAAGATATAAAAATTTTCAATCCTGCAATGATGGAAGGAGCATTCAACACAATTTTCAATCATGACAATTATCGCTAAACAAATTTAGCTACGCTGGTGTCAACAGTAACTATGGAGCAAACATTCAGTGCGGGGGTGGGGAGTATCTTGGACCAAACCCGTTCGAGTATGTCCCCCGACTTAGTGGAGGCCCAAGCATGTCTTGATGATTAGATAAAAGCAACGTTAAGACAACAAAAAATCGTGCGGGAATAAAGTGAAGACTTTATGAAAATGACAACCACTAGAACGGAATGAAGCGATTGAGGTAAAGTACGAGGACTAAGGTAAAAGAACTACGTGGGCTTTGAATTTCCTCTAATTCGCAGGAGGATACGTAGGCAACTTAATTATGGTAAAGATTAAGTTCAAGCCCATTTATTATTATTATTATTTTGTTATTTTTAAAATTAATCAATAATAAAAATTAATTCCTATTTTTTTAAAAATAGAGGTAAAACAAAACATCCGGGTCCCCGGTCCTACCAGATACGGAACCGGGTCCATCCGGTTCCGGAACAGGAACTGGACTCCAAGGGTCCGATTCAGGAACTGGGATCGGGGACGGGTACGGGTCTACTTTGGAGCACGATGTCTCTTCGAGTGC
This sequence comes from Agave tequilana, assembly GCA_038442645.1. NCBI lineage: Eukaryota > Viridiplantae > Streptophyta > Magnoliopsida > Asparagales > Asparagaceae > Agave > Agave tequilana. The sequence continues at coordinate 102,481 of JAVJIF010013745.1, forward strand.
AATAACAATTGAGTCGCAGGGCGTGTGTTGTGTGAGCTCAGGAAGAAATGTTGATATCTGTGTTGACGATACAGTTTAAATGTATCCACTTTTACTTGGTTTTGCTATAGTTTGTTGTAACATTGCTATGACTTTGTGTAAGATTTGCTTATTGGCCTCCTCATATTTCTAGAGGGCAAAATGAAGCAATAAATCATTGTTTGCTTTTTCAGATTTGCTTTTAGTCCCCCGCATTCTTTCTTTTATGTGGTGTTTGCTATTTCTATTTTCAGACTTCAACTATTTTTGTTTTTCATTTGTGTTGTTATTAGTGAGTTAGAAATTGTAGGTTAAAGAAAAGTAGGGTCCAATAAGTTTCCAAAAATAAGTAGGGTCCTATAAGTTTCCAAAAATAAGTAGGGTCCTATAAGTTTCCAAAAATAAGTAGGGTCCTATAAGTTTCCAAAAATAAGTAGGGTCCTATAAGTTTCCAAAAAAAATAAGTAGGGTGTTTTTGGACCATTTCCAAATGCCATCAATTTTGTTGCTTTTGACATGGTCCTGTCCCCTTTTGCAATGGCTATCAAGCTATCAACTACTCCAGTAGTCGTACTTCTAGGATTGATCAGCACCAAATAAACAAGTTAGTGCTCCAATCCAGCCCTAATTGCATATGGCAGCTTGTAAATTTAACCCTTCAACGCAAAGGTAAAATCGCCATTGTAAGCTCAAACTGACTAGAGAAATATTGGTTGTTCGAGAAATGACAACTCGCTTTCACTAAACAATATATAGTGAACATTGCTGAAGCTTTGCCTTATCGATTAAGTGGTGAGATTGGCGTGTGAGAAGTTGAAGACTACAGCATTTGTTCGATAAGGAGAAAAAAGAATACAGTAACCGTAACGACTGCGCTATTGGAGAGACCTGCGTTAGCCAAGTACTTAGACATTTTCTCCCCGTCTCACAATTTTTCAGTGTCTGAAACTGTTAATAAATAATTCATTGATAAAATGGTAGGAGCAACAGGAAAAAAGGGAGTAAAACGGTAAAAAGATATGCAGCTGCAGACGTCCATCTCATGTACAACATAAACTGACATAAAAAACCATAGCTTCTGGGTGCAGAAATTGTTGTTCAAGTCACATTTGCATAAAACAGATTGTCAAGGAACAGATAGAAGAACCATTCCTAATATCTGTCACTTACAGGAACTATGAGATTTTTATGACATAAATATACACTCCCAACTACAGAAACACCACTGTTATGACTTTACTAACAGATCTCTGAAAAATATCTCGTGTCAGAATATATAAATCTAACGGTGAATGGAAAACTGGAACAATTCTTAGTGGCTGAGGCCTACGAGGAGAATTGATATCTCTGAAGGACAACCCCGTTTGCTTGGAAGAAATCCTTCCACCAATTCGATGACACTATCATTCTCCTCGCCACCATGGAATCGGATCTCCATCTTAAGGTGCGCGCAGTCATAGAGATGCGTTCGACTCTCTTGAAGGACCTAACAGGAGTAAATGCTTATTCATAGATTTTGAAGTTTAAAACTTGTAAAATTGAAACATCTTAAAATTTAGCCTTTTGGTGCTTGCAAATCCTTTTTCTGGAGTAAGCAGCTCCAGATTAGGCAACCGCTGTAAGAAGTAGGCCACTGCTTGGAAATTGTATTTCATTTGTTGTCCACTGAGTGCCAGTTTCTTCAGGTTGCAAGCTGATGAGAGTCCCAAATCTCTTCATTTACGCTGTGTACAAGTGAAAGAGAACAAATTCAGGTAAAAAATTGTAAATTACTGCAAGAGAAAGCAATTGTCTATAGAACAAAGAACTGGTATACTGATAGCTAATGAGATATCCATTAATATGCAATAAAGTTCTACCAAGTCATTGAACATAACTAAATATGAACTGAGAAATGCAACAAAAATAGACACTGCACAGTGTCTTAATTTTGCATGTTTATATATTGTCTTTGTTTTTACAGTCTCTAAATGTGCTATAGCTTATAACTAGCTTTAGGGCCCAAATAAAACATCATGAACACCTAAAAGAAGCAACAAGTGGACAGACTCTTACTAGTATCTTCTTTTTCTCTCTTTCTTTTGAGAATAAAATGGTGGCAAGAATTTCCACGCGCTTCATTATTAAGAGCTTAATGAAACCGAGTAAGTACCCTAGTAGCTGACTCTTATTAGCATTTCCTCAAACAAGCTAAAAGCACGGTGCTCAAATAGATGTTACATATGCAAATTCATTTTTAGACCTGTAGACTTCTATTATTACCTCAAATAACTCTTATTAGTATTTCCTGAAACAAATTAAAAGCATAGTTTTTCAAGAAAAGGCAATGGACATGCAAACTGAAAACTTACATTACCTATTGTTGAATAAAGATTAAAGAGCTTTAGTTTGTTCACTTCAATCAGCTTGTTCACTTCTAGAAAAAAAATAAAAATAAAATAGAGGCTGTGTCATCACCTGAGAAAGGATCAAATTAAAGAATTATAAAGAAATAACAAAAATTGGGAAAAATAACAAAAATGAATAAAGAAAGCGAAATTATGCCGTTCAACCAAATTGAGCTATCCTCTGTTTGACAAGCACGGATATTGGCACTCACAGAAATGATTAAAATACACATAAAAAAATTATAGAGAATGCAATTATTTTTTTTGAACTCTTTTATCTTCAGAGAATGGTCCAAAATGCCCATCCTTCTTCCTCATCCTTCCCCTACCTCCTCCATCCGTGGCGATCGTCGGCGATCCCCTTCTCCCCCCGCCACCATCCCCCTCCCCCCGACCAACTTTGGAGCACCAGGCAAAATATGCTGATTATTTCAAAATAAGGCTCATTCAATTTTTTCGAAACAACGCTCATTCAAGATTGAGAGATGAGATGGGGGCACAGATTTTAAAGTCCGGCAGGGCGGGGGGAGGGGGGCGCAAGGAGGAGGGATGGTGGTGGTGGTGGTGGTGGGGGGGGGGGGGGGGGGGGGGGGGGGGGGGCTGGCGAGGAGGGAAGGTGAGGGCGGGGGCTGGGGGGGGGGGGCCTGGGTATTTTGAGAATATTTTAAAAAAATTAATGTGTGCCTTAATCAATTTTCTGTATGCACTAATTTGATGTGTGCCATAATCAATTCTTTGTATGTCAATATCCGTGCCTCCATCTGAGGCGTCGAGATACGACGATCAGTGTCAATCGTGGGCTCAAGACGAGGACCATATCGCTGCCTGAGATCTGGGGCAATTTGGGCTGAATTCTAAAGTGAGATAATTGGAGAAATATGGAAGCGAAGGGAAGAGGGGAGTGGATATTTCCACGACAAAAAATGATGAAGGCACCCCATAAGTTATTACAAGTGTGCCGTTATTTTTTTGACGATTTCGCCCTTGATGAAAAGTCCAAAATGTCCTTTTCTTCTTTCTCCTTTCTCTGATCTCCCTCCCATTCTTCTCCGGTGACCTCCACTCCCCGGCGCCTCCCCTCCTCCTCCCCCTCCACTTTTGTAGGCTGTTTAAAAGTTACTGAAGACAAAGTCTCAGACGCGAATCTCGTAGACGCGGAGCTCGCGTTCCAGCCTCAGCGCGGGCCTCATACGAAACGCGAGGGTCGGGTCTCAACTCAAACGCGGACCTCGCGACCTTTGTCAAATGCAGAGTTCGCGTTTCAACCTCAGACGTAAACCTCGCAATCTCTGCCAAACATAATAATCACCTTTCTCAATGCGAGCATGTGAGCTGTGCGTTTCAACTTCAATACGAGCCTGTGAGCTCCACATTCCAACACAGACGTGAGCCTGTGAGCTCCGCATCTCAACATCAAAATGAGGCTCAGGCCTAGCGTGGACCCGCGTTTCTGCTGTAATTGACAACCAACAAACTTGGTCAGTTACACCCCATTTTTTCTCCACATAATGAGAATAACTTCTCATTATGGAGAGATTTAAGGGGTTGGTTACACCCCTCCCATTATGGAGAGATTTAAGGGGTTGGTTACACCCAAAATTCTCTATAAATAGCTATGACTAGCTAGGAGAAAAGGGAGGAGTTCCGAAGGAGGAATTCAAGAAGCCATAGGCCAGAGGAGGAGAATCCCTAAAAGGCACACTTGATGCTTGATGATTGAAGCTGGATAACTGCAGAAGGCTGAAAGCTAAGCACAAGACTGCTGAATACACATTGTGTTGAAAGAGAATACTCTTTATAAACTTACTGAGTTCAAATTCTATAATCTCTTTGAGATTTTAGCCACTGTTAAGGTTTTATACTTTACCAGTGTGCTTCTAACGAAAGCAAAAAGGACCGAAGATCAAACTTCTGGTTCGACTGGTCAACGGAGAACAAGAATCACTCCCACCGCTACACGAAGAACCTAACATTAAATAAAGGAGAGATCCAACCAGTTATTCTTTCCTCTTTTGTAATCAGATTGTTGATCCGTTGTAATTTTCTTTACAATCAAATAAAGACTTTACACACTTTCAATTTTTTCGAGGAAACAAAAGATGATGACTCCGCTGAGGAAAGTTTTCTCAACCAATGAGAAGGCCGCAGTGCAAGCCGATCTCAAGCTTCTTAGATCAATTGTTGAATCGGTCTCGTCGAATTCGACCAAAAGAAATTCGAACAACTTCTTTCATCGGGCTCCATTAGCCTCAAAGTCTCAATTAAGACTCGCTCTCAAGTCTTCAGAGACTTCTCATAGAGAAGCCCATATGCTTTTTGACAAATCAAGTAATTCAACCTCTCTTGAGGGTCTGACAACCTCCCGTGGAGATAACATTGCTTGCGACAACGTCTCTCAAGAGACCCGCAAAGCCAATATCTTGGTTCATGGCAACACTGTGACGGAAGCCAATTTCGCCACCAAAACTCCTCTCAAGGCTCAATGACCTCAGTTTGTAGGAGGTTCGCAACAACTTCTGCGAGCCAAGCGAAATGCTGATCGTCGACAAAGAAGTCTGGCTCGCCATTGGCAAACAAAGCCTGAAGACAGTGTTGTTGGCACCAAACATGAAGCTCGCGTTCAGCTCCACATTTTTGCAACAAAACGCGATGTTCGCGTTCATGAGCTGTGTGTTTCAGCGCCAAAATGTGAAGTTCACATCCAACCTCATGTTGTGCTAAAATGCGAATTTCACGTCCAGCCTCAAGCTATACCAAAACGCGAAATCTGCGTCTCACATCAAGAACACGAGATTCACATTCAGCTTAAGGCCACTCCAGAACACGGCCTTTGCATTTCAATTCTAAAACGTAAGAGTCGCGTTCAGCAACAGACAATGTCAAAACGCGACATTCGCATTTCTCTTCAAAAGCGCGAGACACGCATTCAACAGGAGGCTGCGTCAAACACGACCTTCGTGTTTGACTTCTAAAATGCGAGTCACGCTCAACCCCAAGTGGCCAAGTTCAGTACTGAACTGGAAAGCCCTCACCCTCATGGGTTCAAGGCTAGTTCTTCTGATACCCTTGCAAGGGACTACTTGACAAGAAAGAGGAATACTTATCAAATCGCTCCTTAGTGCTATTGGAGCAACTCATCTCGACGGTGCTCTCTGATTGCCACTGTAATTTTCAGATGACCAAGCCGTCAGTTTTTAACCGATTGTCAAAGACTTCAAACTCAAACTCTCCTAAGAAACGACGATCTCTCAAGAAGAAATCATTTTACAACACTGAGTATTCGGAGGTGACTTCTAACATGGTGGGTCTAAGCACCACACCAAGCAAGTTAAAAAGGAAGCAACTTGCCCTTTGTTCTAAAGAGTCAGATGCTGAATGTTTTGCATGCTTGAAAGAAATACTGATCGAGCCTGAAAAAATTTACCGACGTACTTGGATTCGAACCAGAGCAATTTTTCTAATCGACTACAATTCACTGGCTAGAGGGATTGAAACAGACGACGAGCACTCTCCATTGTGGGATCCCATTCATCTAACTCTTATTAGGAGACAAAAGCCTTCGCATATATGGCTGATATTCCAGAAGAGATCCAGAAAATTTGAGGAGCAAGCTCGAGTGCAACGGGCACAACATGAGATGCTTCAAGCCTAGCAATAATCTATCAACAATCTCAAGAAGATGATAGCTCTTTTGCTTAAAAATTCAGAGAAGAAGACAAAGAGTCCTAAGACTAAAGCTTCTTCTTGCAAAAGCAAGGGTAAAAATAAGGCGGGTGAAAACTCTATCTCCGAACACTCTGATGACAATAAAAACAACTTTGGATATGAAAATTCTAAGTTTTCTTCTTCTGAAGAACCAGAGAATTCAGAAGATAATCATGCCAAGAAGATGAACGAGCTTGAGAAACGCCTGGAGACTATCTTAAATCGAAGCAATCCTCAAAAAGTGGGGGTGGTTAGACCATTCCTAGTCAAGTGAGATTCAGCTCCTTATCCTCTCAGGTTCAGGGCACCGAATCTGTACGCCTTTGACGACAAAGGTTCACCGAACCAACATATATGCTACTTCAAATTCCAAACAGGGAATGTATGCCATCGTGGCTCGTTTATTCATAGGCACTCTCAAGGGGGTTGCATTTGAATGGTTCATGAAGTTTCCTACCAGCTCTATCAAGAAATGAGTCGACCTCGAGAAGCTCTTCCTGGTGTGATTCTTCGAAGGTGACATCGAAGTATCCGTATCAACTCTCCTTGCTACAAAGCAAAAGAAAGGAGAGTCAATCAAAACATTTGTGGAGAGATTTTGGAGTATGGCGTTCCGATATCCAAGTGGCATGACACAGTCTATAATAGTAGAGACTTGCCGTCACAACTTGCAAACCATACTCCTAACTCAAATAGGAGTAATTCAAAGTCGCACCTGGAACCAACTAGTCTTACAAAGTGAACGAGCAAAAGACATAGTTGTAAGAGTAAATCAGAAAGATTACAAGAGCATGTAACATTAAATCTACTGGACAACGAGGTGATTTGACTTCTATGTCTGTCACGTTCAATGGTTTTCTCTGAACAGTCTAAATCATTCCGTCGGTATTTGTCATCCTCATGGAATAAAAACCCTTGGAAGTACATCATTTACTACTCCAAACAAAGAAGTACTATCCCTGATCAAAGTTCAACAATACACTTCTGATCAAAGAAGTACTAACAGGGAATGATAATTTTCCTGTAAGTTCCCCCACGGAGTTTATACTTTTTTAATCCAGAGCAAGATTTTAGAAGTTATCCATGGAATAACAATCCGACACCTCCGACGGCTAAGGATAAAGGAAAAAGTTGGCTTTTAAGCCCAACGAAAATTCTCGACAACTCATCATACTGAGGAGAATAGCATGACTAGTGCAACTCAAACGGTAGTTGGTAAAGGCATACCAAATCTGTTGATAGCTAAGGGTTTGCTAAAAATCCTAAGGGATCTGATCGTGCTTTTCCCTCCAGAATCTCTTCCCAATTCTCTTCCATGGAATAGTAGGATTACAAAAAGTTGTATTCATTTTTTCAGCGAAATAATTACGGGTTGAGCCTGTCATGTTAACATTATACCTCTGACAGTAAAACTTTTATATCCCCAGTGGATCAAACCCAACTTGTTCTCTCCCATAGAATGGCAAGTCCACTCAAAGTACTGTTATGTCCAAAATCATACCTCTAACAGTAAATGAACATTTATCAAATTAACATCACACCTCTGACAAGTCATTTCCTAGTCCCTAGTGGTGTCCATGAAGTTAACACTAAATCTCTGATGATAAAACTTCAATAGTTCCCCAACGGGTCCAATATCCTCTTGTCATTCTCCTCAATAGAATGACATGTCACTTAAATGGCTTAAATCGCAAAATCTCATTATTGTTATGTTAAACATTACACCTCTAATAGTAAGTCTTTATTTCCTAGGAAAATCATGTTTGTCACGTTAATAGTTACCTCTGACAACATTTTCCCTAAAATCTCCACCAAAATCCTCTACCAATTCCATTCCATTGTATGGTAGATCCACAAAAGTTGTACTCACATCTTCAACAGAATGAATTACAGATCAAACCTATCATGTTAACATTACACCTCTGACAGTAAGACTTTAATGTATCCCCAGCGGATAAAACTTTTACTTGTCAATTCTCTTCAATAGAATGACAGGTCGACCAAACTTGCTCAGATCGCAAGACAAATTTTCGATCAAGTTAACATCACACCTCTAACCAAACTTGCTTAAATCGCGAGACAAATCCCGTCAAATTAACATCACACCTATGACCAAGCTTGCTCAGATCGCAAGCCAAATCCCGGTCAAGTTAACATCACATCTCTGACTAAACTTGCTCAAATCGCAAGACAAATCTCGGTCAGGTTAACATCACACTTCTGACCAAACTTTCTCAAATCGTAAGACAAATCCCGGTCAAGTGAACATTACACCTCTGACCAAACTTGCTCAAATCGCAAAATTCTCGATCAAGTTAACATTACAACTCTGACTAAAATTTCTTATATCGCAACATAAATCGCTGTTAAGTTAACTTATACCTATGACAGTGATTCTCTCAATTTTTTCACCAGAAATGAGACGTTCGATGCTAAGTTAAATATCACACCTCTAGTATCCATTTCAATGTTAAGTTAAATATTACACCTATGACAATGATCCACCTTCGAGCCTTTTCATTTAAGCCGAGTTGTCAAATGCTAAGTTAATATCACACCTCTAACATTCACCTCGTTGTTAAGTTAATATGAAACCTATGTCAGCGATTTTCTCAGTTTTCTCAATGTAAACGAGATCTCCTTGATGCTAAGTTAATATCACACCTCTAGCATTCATCTCCTTGTTAAGTTAATATCATATTCCTGACTATTCAATTTGCTTTCAATTGCAAATCCTAACCCGTCACGTTAATATTATACCTCTGACGGTAAAAATTTTCTTAAATTCCTAGTGGATTTAACTCCACTTGTTATTCTCCTCAGTAGGATAACAAGTCCACGAAATTCGTTCAAATCATGAATTCAATTTCTGTCAAGTAAACATCACACCTCTGGGAGTAATCTTTTCAAATTTCTTGACGGAGTTTCGAAACGTTGAGTTGCTATGTTAATCGTCACCTCAGCAATTAAAGTAAATCGCTTTCATTTGTCTAATTTTCAAACACAAGAAGAAAGTTAAGACAATACGAAGGAAAAATTATCACTTTTATTTATATAAAATTAAAAAGTAATACAGACACTCTGTTATTTAAACAAGATGGAGTGTTAAAAAAAAGGGAACAAAAAGTTATTCTTACTCAACGAGAGACTTTATTTTGGTCATTGAGTTGTTGAATATTCCTTTGGCGTGCCCTTTTGATCGTAGCTTAAGAGTTTTAGACGCGGGTCTGATCGAAAATGATGAACAGTCATAGTATATTGACTGTTGAAAGACCCGTTTCTTTTATAGGCCTTTCAATGACTGAGGTATGCAACATGTATCTTGAGCTCAATCTGAGCCAGACATGTGTCCCACGTGGCGCCTGCGTCCGCGCCTAAAAACATCTGACGCGATCTTCGCGTTTCGAGAGCCGCATCTCAACAACAATCAAGAGCCGCGTCTCTACAACAATTGAGAGTCGAATCTCAACTTTGGTGAAGTTCGCGTCTCCACTTGATCAGTGTGTCAGAACCGCGTCTATGAGGGTTGCGTTCTCTTACATACAAAGGGTATGTCTCTAATCAGTTCAACAGTACACTGGCAAAAGTAATCGACAACTCTACCGGTTCAATAGCACAATGGCAAACAAATCAGAGCTTACAACATGTGCTAGACTGAGTTTCTAGGATACTTATGACGATCTTCCCTAGAGGCTTTAAGCATTCAACAATACACTCACGAAGACCACAATCCAGATAGGATCAAGTTTAGGGCATCTCAAAAGATTGCCAGACTAATCACGAAAGCCCAAGTCAACATAAAGTCCAAAGCATTTCAAAATCCGTCCCAGTTAACTGCGGAGTTTCGAAAATTTTGGAGGAGATTTTGTAGGCTATCTGAAAATTACTGAAGACAAAGGCTCAGATGCGAACCTTGCAGACGCGGAGGTAGCGTTCCAGCCTCAGACGCGGGTCCCATGCCAAACGCGAGGGTCACGTCTCAACCCAAACGCGGACCTCACGACCTTCGTCAAATGCAGAGGTCGTGTTCCGACCTCAGATGCGAACCTCACAGTCTCTGCCAAACGCGATGGTCGTGCTGTTCTTTGAGACGCAGACCTCATGGTCGCGTTTCAACATTAAAACGCCAGCTTGTGTAGCTTGGCGTTTTAACACAAATGTAAGCCTAAGAAGCTTCGCGTTTCAACTTCAATGCGAGCATGTGAGCTCCCGTGTTCCAACATAGATGCGAGCCTGTGAGCTCCGTGTCTCAACATCAGAGTAAGGCCCAGGCCTAGCGTGGACCCGCGTTTCTGCTGTATTTGACAACCACGAACCTAATCAGTTATACCCCATTTTCTCTCCACATAATGGGGAATAATTTCTCATTATGGAGAGATTTAAGGAGTTGGTTGTACCGCTCCCATTATGGAGAATTTAAGGAGTTGGCTACACACCAAAATCCTCTATAAATAGCTATGACTAGTTAGGAGAAAAGGGAGGAGTTCTGGTGAGAACCCCCTTATAGGCTGTAGTGACTTTATATAGCTCTAGCCGCCATGGTGAGAACCCGATATAAGCCTTTTGATGTATTTTCGCGATCGTAGGGAAAGAGATGGTGCACAATTACAAACTTTTTTATTGAATGTAATAGGATTATACAACATTATTTCAGATAAAAAGAGTTTCATTACTTTCTGAACGTATTTTCGTCTTGATCGACTAAGTTGTATTGCCTTTTATCAGGACAGCACCAAAGATGATGTTTACCTCCCGATATTGGAGGAGAACCTGATTGACCTGACTCTCTTGACGCGGAGCCTAATTCACTTCCTTCTGTACTATGGTCTCCTAGGGTTGTTCGGAGTTGAGGATGAACTCCTTGAGATACCCTCAGTTTACCAGCTTCTGGAGCTGTCTCTAGAGAGAACGACAATCAACGGTGCAGTGTCCTATACTGTCATGAAAAGCGTAGTATTTTCCAGCTCAGCGACCTTTTGGGCTGGCGGGAGTAGTGTCGGGCGTCTCACCCAGTCTTGATCCTTGATGGCATTGAAGATATGGTCCACAGGGATTTTGAACGGAGTGAAGTTGGCTTCCTCTCTGTAGGAGTTGCCAGGATTTCGCGGGGGTTGTTTGTGGACGGCGTTAGAAGCTCGATTCTGACACTTCTTTGGGAAGGCGGATTGTGGCTTTGACTTCTCCCCTTCTCTTGTGGAAGAGCGATCGACTGCGCTTCGGGTCATATCTTCAATCTGGGTGTACTTTTGAGCTCGAGAGAGGATGTCCCTTATCTTGGTGACTTCGTACTTCACCAAATGCTTGTAAAAGGAGTGGGTGACTTGCAACCCACTAACGAACACGGCGGTAGCCACGTCTTTATAGCAATAATACGCCAGAGCTATTTAGCTCTGGAAATAACTGACTAACTGCTTGAGGCTCTCCCCAAGCTACATTTTGAGAGTGAGAAGGTGGTTGATGTTCTTCTTGAGCTCCCCTCGGGAAGCATTCTGATGATAGAAGACTTGCTTCATAGCGATTTGCAATGAAACTGGTGCATGCACTACTTTTTCCTCCAAAGAGATCAGCATCTAATATTTCACAAGAAAGAGGACCATATGATAAAGGTTGAAAGCAAGCCAGTTTGCATCCATTGTATTGAGTCTAAAGATGGCATAACAGATGACAACTGTGACCAATGGAAGAAATTTGATTGACAAGGTTTACATCTAACTATATGTCAGCAAGCGTGTGGAGATCATAATCAGAATTTGTTTGGTCACAGTATTTCATAATTCTTTCTTCAACCATCAGATAAAAAGGGGCATCATGGTTTATACTCGCAATAGCCAAAACGCTGGGCTGAAAAAGAAACACAACACTTTTTGGGAAAGTGCTGAACAGAGAAGTTATAATAGGGGAACAACTTATTCATCACTTATTTGGATCCCACGTGGGTTTCATTCTCGAAAATGTATGGACCTGCTCGCATGCAGTACTGATTGTTGCATTGTCTTGTCTGATTTGGCTCTTGGGGAGCGCTTGGGACCATTTCCATTTTTTTTTTTAGCCGTTTAAAGACTGTGGGGCCCGCACACTAGGAAAGACAATCACTCCACATGACCCTGACTTGGATGGCGTCTAGATGATTCGAGGATGAAAGATACCCACATAGAATCTGTGGTACAGAGCCGGCAGCAAATATCACATCAGTGAGTAAGTGATCGTTGGAGAAATTAAACTTGTGGAGGGCATGTTTGGCTGAAAAAACAATCTGAAAGAATCATCAAAAAGTCTCACAAGATCATTGTTCTTTAAAAAAATTTTGTGATAGTTCTCATCTTGTCAGATTTTTACTCGATTTTAGTGAAAATAAAATTACGAAAATATTTATATTTTGTGGGTCTCAGTGTCACCTTTCTCGTTTCTAAATTTTTTTTTTCAAATAAATAGTTTTTTTTTTTGTAGAAACTGAAAAAACTAACAGCAAAGCTCACAAAAACTCCACTTTTCTATTAATTTTTTACAATCCAAGCAGGTCCTCAATGTGATCTTAATAAAAATCGACCCTCTTACGTGCAATGATGCCTAAACTACATTGAGGGAGGAGTTTCACGTGTACTTAATTTCGCAAAAAGTGTATGGGATCACAAGCAGAAATGGTTGGATCAGAGAATTTCATAATTGTGAGACAAGTTGCAGGTCTAACTAGTGGCATTTTTAAGGTAGAGCTGGCAAATATTTTAGAGAAATACTTGGACATGTAAAAATTCCTAAAATAACTCGATTTTGGTACAACCATGATAAACAGTTGAATTCCTTAAAGAGTGATAATGTAAGCTAACCATAAGATTAAATACTTTTAGCAGTCTCTGTAGAATGGGTTAGAAAGTGAACAAATACTATTTAGCAGAATATTGTATGATGACATTGTATAAGCTTTAGCTTATTTAGGAACGTATTTTCAAGTATTTTTTTAAGCTAAGGTTATTCAGGGATTTAAGCATTAATACGTGAATATTTCTCTAATTCTATCATAATTGTTTCCAATGTTTTCAAAGTAAAAAAATTACCTGATGTCCTACTCCCGACTGCTGTCTCCGTTACGACAATAGAGGCTTTTCAGGACTCTCTTACTGGCGCGACCATTGTGGCTCCTCTGGCAGAGTCTAGTTCCAGAGCTACCTGAGCATCTCTTCAAGACAGTGTGAATGCTTAATTTTACTTGTAATGAACTTGTTGTCATAATTGTACTTGTGATGAATAAATCAATGAAAGAATTTTGAAAATCTGTTCAATGACTTGTTTGGATTTTATCAATGTCTTCATATTATGTTGTTGATTGTAACTCGATGAGGCTGGGGATGAAGTGCCTCTTGCTCCTTGAGAGAGTGCCCTAAGATAGATTGGATCCTCTGGGGCCGCTGTTGAATGCGGGGTCCCAAGTCTTGGAGGTTTACACTTGCAAGATCATTGTATAGCCAAATGCTGAGGCTGAAAAAGAAACACAAAACTTACGTGGAGAAGTGCTGAACAAAGAAGTCATAATAGGGGGAGAACTTGTTCATCCCTTCTCTGGATCCCCTGTGGATTTCATTCTCGAAAATGTATGGACGGGCTAGCATGCAGTACTGCATCATATAATTGCGCTGTCTTGCCTGGCTCTTGGGACCATTTTTCTTTGCCATTTAAGACTCTGTAGGGCCTGCCAACTTAGAAACACGCCCACTGACACATGACCATGATCGTGAGATTTGAGTGGTGTTTATATGGTCGACGATGAAAGATAACGATATGAATTTGTTGTACCGATACGGTATCAAATATCACATCAGTCAGTGATCGTTGGAGAAATTCAACCGGTTGAAGGTCTGTTTGGCTGAGATTTTTTTTTTTTTTTGAGAGAAAATTGACAGTAAAACTCACTTGATTATTTTCTCCCACAGAGATCGGCATCTAATATTTCACAATATTTCGTATAATTGCGTTGTCTTGTCTATTTTGGCTCTTGGGGGGCTTTTGGGACCATTTTTTTTTGTCATTTAAGACTCTAAGGCTCGCACACCGAGAAACCCAATCACTACACATGGTCATAACTCTGATTTGAGAGGTGTCTATATGGTCGAGGATGAAAGATAACTGTATAGAATCTGTTGTACCGACACGGCATCCAAAATCACATCAGTCAGTGATCAATGGAGAAATTCAATAGGTTGGGGTCTGTTTGGCTGGGAATTTTTTTTTGGAGAAAGCTGACAGTAAAATTCACAAGATCAATTTTTTTGAGAAAAATTAGTGGCGGGTCTCATAGTGTCAGATTTCTACCTGATTTTCAGTGAAAATAAAATTAAAATAAAACACTGATGTTTAGCCGATCTCAGCGTCACTTTTTTCATTTCTGGATTTTTTTCCCCAAAACAAACAGTTTTTTTTATAAAAGCTGAGAAAACTGATAGTGAGGCCCACAAAAATTTCACTTTTCTAGCAACTTTTTACAAACCAAACATACTCTGAGTGTGATCTTAATAGAAATCTTCAATCATATGTGAGAGGAAATTGATATGCTCTAATATCAGTTGTTGCGTGCATAATCTGGGATATCATACTTACTATGATACAAATAGTTGGAAGATATGAGATCCCCACTGATAATCTCAAGTACGCCATGAGATCGATTACCTTAAGCACGCAAGATGAATATTAAAAGACACAAGAAAAAGAATACACAATTTAACATAGTTCGGCCCAAATTTTGCCTACGTCCACGGGGAGAGAACTTGACAGAGTTTTATTAATAAACTTGATACAAAGAGATTTAACCTTCCTCTTAATGACACAAGAGTATTCATCTTCCCCTTAAATCTATGCCTAGATTATAAGAGTATACCTTCTCTTTATGCACCTTCACCTTATTCCTCTCTTTCTTGGCTTTTAGGGTCTTCTTGGCTTTTTAAGATCTTACATTATTTTTCACCACAACTTTAATCTGCTCCTCTGCTCCAATTTACAATGCTGGGTTACAACCTTTATTTATAGAATTTTACAATTCAATTCTTATTTAGACTAGGAGATGATCTTGGCTATTGGATGCTTGAAGAATCTTGATCAATTCTATTAGGAGTTGATCTCCTTGGTTTAGAAGATTTTAGACCTTGTAATTTTTAGAAACAAATCTTCATTGAATAAGAACTGAATCCCGTTCATACCCCTTCTGAAAAAGAAACTCGCAATTGCCTGTAATGGAAAGTGTTTCACCTTAATTTGCTTCTTTTGCTTTAAGTCATCGTCTTCTCCAACTCAATTGAATTTTCTTGGACCATCATCTCCTCTTGAAAAATAAGGCAAATCCTAACAATCCCCATCTTGACTTGCTTTTCAAGACTTTAACAAAATAACTTGAGATTTTGAATTACTACCTTAATTCTTTCTTTAGTTGTAACCATATTGTGAAGCTTTTAACACTCTTGCCCCTCTCCCCGGGGCCTGTGGCTGTTTACCACCATGCCTTGAGCCATCTCGGGTCTTACCCAAATGCACCCCTTCTTTAGTCATCCTGCGACACTTAGACTTGTTGCAATTTTTTCTTGAAGCTCCACCTCAGAGTGAGCTCCCTTCAAGCTTTTTATTGCAGCTCTTTGACCTAGTTTCTTTTTCTTAGCTTGTATTGCATCACTGTCGCCATTAGCTAATTTCACTTTGTGAGAACTTCCCGGTCATGGGATCCCCCTGGTCTTGAGGCAGCCCGCCTCTAATTCTGTCATGATCTTACCAACTTTACACGAATATTGTCAAGATCTTGTCGTGCCATGGCCTTTCACTGATCACTTGTGATAATCTTTCATCGATGTTTTAACTTTGAGACTTATCGTCTTCACATAACTGTCATGATTTTATCAGGCCTTCCTGTCACGCACTGCCATAGTCTTCCTTCCATCAATCAGGGTTGTCATCCACCACTGCATTGATGTTTGTCAGATATATTGCCCTATTATTAATGATCTTCAAACCTGATTGATCCACCAATACATACAATAATCTCACCCTGTTACGACTAGCCCGTCGTAAACTGTGATCTCTGTTGATTTTTTTAACTGATCTGTACAGAACCTATATCAAACATTAGAATCTCCTCGATTGACACCCACCACTGCATCCAGAATTCTGAAAAACATAAGGGTCAATCCCTTGATCGTTTGAATCTGACTACGATTGCATGATATACCTTCCGATTAATCTCGTCATTGATCACCCTCATCACCCTCCGCTATTTTTTCTTTGACTTGCTGCCACATCGAGCCTCCATAGGATGCCGTATGCGATGCCTCTGTAAGCTCGTCGAGCCCATCTTAGCCATTGGCGATGATTAGATCATCACCTTCGCGTTTACCGTATTCAGATTTGAGCATAATTGAGCCTTAATGACTCTACATTGATCAATGTACTCTAAAAGTTATCGATCTTTATCTTAGAACTTTCTTGTTGTCTTCT
The DNA here is from genome assembly GCA_038442645.1 of Agave tequilana. NCBI lineage: Eukaryota > Viridiplantae > Streptophyta > Magnoliopsida > Asparagales > Asparagaceae > Agave > Agave tequilana. Next base: position 119,058 of record JAVJIF010013745.1, read on the forward strand.
TCATCTTGATGCCTTTGCCGAACTCCATCAACTTGACATTTTCTTCTTCATCTAGAGTACTCAAGTCTTGAACGAACATCATCAGCTCTGATATTGTTTGTTATGACGAAATTGATATGCTCTAATACCAATTATTGCGTGCATAACCCGGGATATCATACTCACTATGATACCAATAGTTGGGAGATACACACTCCCACCGATAACTTCAAGCATGCCATGAGATTGATTACCTCATGGACACAAGATAAATATTAAAAGATACAAGAAGAAGAACACATAATTTAACGTGGTTCAATTCAAACTTGGCCTATGTCCACAGAGAGAGTACTTGAGTGAGCTTTATTAATAAACTTGATACAAAGAGATCTAACCTTCCTCTTGATGACACAAGAGTACTCACTTTTCTCTTGAATTTACGCCTAATTACAAGAGTATACATTCTCTCTATGCACCTTCAACTTGCTCCTCTTTTTCTTGGCTTTTGGGGCCTTCTTGGCTTTTTAGGGTCTTACATTGTTATTCACCACAACTTTAATCTGCTCCTCTACTTCAATTTACAATGCTAGGTTATAATTTTTATTTATAAGATTTTATAATACAACTCCTATTTGAACTATGAGATGATCTTGGCCATTGAATGCTTGAAAAGTCTTGATCAATTCTATTAGGAGTTGATCTCCTTGATCTAGAAGAAATCTTGACCTTTTAATCTTTAGAAATAAATCTTCATTGAATAAGAATTGAATCCTATTCATACTCCTCCTAAAAAGAAAACTCGTAATCACCTGAAAAGAGAACTGTTTCACCTTAATTTGCTTCTTTTGCTTCAAGTCATCGTCTTCTCCAAGTCAATTGGATTTTCTTAGACTATCATCTTAAAAAGCAAGGCAAAATCCTAACACAACGATGCCTAAATTACATTGGGAGAGGAGTTTCACGTGCAATTAGTTCGCAAAAAGTGTATGGGGATCACAAGTAGAAATGGTTGGAACAGAGAGTTTCATAATTGCGAGACACGTTGTAGGCTTAAATTGTGGCATTTTTAAGGTAGAGCAGATAAATGTTTTAGTGAAAACCTGAACATGTAAAAATTCCTAGAAGTTACTCGGTTTTGGTACAACGATGATAAACAGTGGAGTTCCTTAAAGAGTGATAACGTAAGTTAATCACAAGATTAAATACTTTTAGGATTCTATGTAGAATGAGTTAGAAAGTGAACTATTACTGTTTAGCAGAAGATTGTATGTTGACATTATATAAGCTTTAGCTTATTTAGGAATGTATTTTCAGGTAATTTTTTAAGCTAAGCTTTTTCAGGGATGTAAGCATTAATATGTGAATATTTATCTAATTCTATCAGAATTATAGCCAATTTTTCAAAATCAGAAATTACCCGATGTCGTGTTCCCGACTACTGCCTCCCTTGCGACAATAGAGGCTCCTCACGACCCTCCCACTGGCGCGACCATCGAGGCTCCTCTGATAGAGTCTAGTTCCAGAGCTGCTTGAGCATTTCTTCAAGACAGTGTGAGTGCTTAATTGTACTTGTAATAAACTCGTTGCCTTAATTATACTTGTGATGAATAAATCAATGAAAGAATTCAGAAATTATGTTCAATGGCTTCTTTGGATTTTTATCAATGTCCTGGTATTGTTGTGTTGATTGTAGCTCGATGAGGCTGGGAATGAAGTGCCTCCTGCTCCCCGAGAGATTGCCCTATGTAACGCCCCGATTCCACGGATACGGGGACGTCACTGCGACGTATATACGTAGGTCAGAAAATGCCCTCACGTATATACGCTAAGCATAAAAGTACAACAAGGATCAGAGCACAAGACAAAGCGTGGTATCATATATATATATGCCAACACAAGAAGTACACATACAAAGTTATCACAGGATATTATAAAGTATTACACACTACATGTGTATTACATCATAACCAAGTCCAAAAGAAATATATACAAATATGTATACAAAAGCTCACAAGTAGAAAGAAGATCTCGTGAGTCAAAAGGTAAGTCTGGCACGAGGGGACTGGAACTAGTCCGCCTGCTCACTAAGGTAAGCTTGGTCCTCTGTGGATGGCTCCACTTCGTTCCAAGCTTCGGAATCAGAATGTGCAAATCCAAGGAGTCAAGACATATAACAATAAACAAACTATAGCCAAGTGGCTAAGGGACATGAATAAAGAAGGATGAAACAGTTATAAGGAATATCAACTAACAAGTATGAAAAGCATGAAGAAATAAAATCCTAATACAATGAATCTACAGTTAACGTCTTATTATTATTACTTGTCTTACTGTGATATCTAACTATGTGACCCAGCGTCCCAGAGCACATAGATCCATATCCTAGTAAAGCAAGGTTGTTATTGGAAACAGCGGTTGTATCGACGAACTATGTTTACAGTGGGTCCCGTGCATGCCCGGGACCACGGTCCAGGGTGTTCCGTTGCTTGATGACGGAACCAGCCGCAAGGCCTATCAGGAGGGACTTATGTATGCCCTTTGTCATGACTGTATCAGGAAGAGGGAGCAAGCACTCCCCTCGGTCCCCTGGAGGCCCTCAGGTCAGACCGGAAATATAATTGTACAATATACCTAATGCCACTGTAAACACGAACACATATCGATATCCGCTTGTTTCCCCCGACCCATGTGTAAGTTGGTCCATTTTATACAAAAGTCAAGTGCATCATGCTTGGTTTAAGAGATAGCATGATAAGGGTTGATATTCACAATTTAACAAGTTATAAAGCAAGAATATGTAATAACAAGTCATGGTGTAACAAGTGGTGAGATCCATCAAGTAACATGTCATGAGGTAGCAGTCATGAAGCACAAGTAACAATAATACATAGCACATGAACCAATGATAAGATCCGAATTCAAGAAAGAAATCAACTAAAACAGATTGCCAGAATTAGTCGACTAATTGGAAGGAGTAGTCGACTAATAACCAGGGTAAGTCGACTAACAGTCTGGACTAGTCGACTAATACTGGGTTCCAGAGAGTTGGTTTTCAGTTCCAGGAGAAGTTAGTCGACTAGGGTTGAAAGGGTAGTCGACTAATAGATACGTAAGTCGACTAACAGGGATTTGTAGTCGACTAATACTGTACAACAGAGAGTCGGGTATCCGTTTCAGGAAAAACTAGTCGACTAATTGGAAATGGTTAGTCGACTAGGGGTCTCAAGTCGACTAATAATTTGGTCTAGTCGACTAAAACTGTGAAAATCAGAAAAGGTTAAGTTTCAACTAAGGTGGGTTAGTCGACTGGTCCCTAGGTTAAGTCGACTAATCGTGGGAAAAACAGTAACAGAACAGATTTTCTGGTGGTTGTTCTTGATGGTCTAAAAATGGGATTTTTATAGCACAAGTGTACATTATTTGTCAACACATGTATACAAAGGGGTTTACAAGTCTTGGTGAGTAAATATACTCACTTCGAATGGTTATGCGAAGCTTATACGAGTTCGAACGGATCGTTGTCGACGGCTATCACCAACTCGATCCTTGGCGATACTTCCGACGAAGAGAGAGATGCGATCCAAATCCAAGGTAGTGATGGTTGCTTGAGATGGAGATGAAAACCTAGGTGAGCTTTGGAGTTAGGGTTTGAGATGGAGAAGGAAATGGTGAAGGCTATTTTCTTGGTGAAGTGAAAAAGAGTAAAAGAATGTAAAGGAAAACTTATATAGGATTTGATTTTTGTAAAGGAGATGTAAATAATGTAAATGTGAGGGGGTTTATTGCAAAATAGGAGAGGGGATGGGTGTCCTCTTCTTGGCCACTTGGCCGGCCATGGGAGAGAGAGAGAGAGAAGGGCATTAATGAGGAAGGGTGTGGAATTTGTTTGATATTTTGGGAAGATATTTTGGGAGAAGATATTTTGGGAATTTGGTGGAAGGAAAAAGGAAAGAAAAAAATAGAGAAAAGGAAAAAGGAAAAATTTGATAAATGAAGATATTTTCTTAATCTCCAAAAATGAAAATATCGGAAACACAGGTTCCTGGGTTTAAGTCTAAGATACGGAAAACATTTCGGAAAATACCGAAATCGTCCGAATTTCAAGTATCTCGGAACGACTCGAAAATTTCACCAAAAATCAATAATAATATATGAAGACTAATAGTGAAATCCTTTTTAAGAAATACTTTATAGTTTTAAAACTAAAAATCCCGGAATCAGTTATCTACCGACTCCGTTAGAATTTTCATAAATTCATAAAATTCTCAGAAAAAGTATTTAGATAGAAAACAGGATTCTAAGAAATAAAGCCTAAAGGACTTTCTAGAAATTCCTAACTGTTTGGAAAATAAAAATTCGGGAATCGATCAGTGACACTGGTCGACACCGGTTTGAAGAAATTCATTTTAATTCAGGAAAAATCCAGAAAATCATATAAAATCAAATATATTGGAAAATGATATTTAAAATTAAAATCGGTCAATTACGGGAAGTAAATCGAAAAATACGATCGAAAAGCTGAATACGCAACTAAGTACGTATTCTGGAAACGGGGTATTACAATCCATCCACCTTACAAAAATTTCGTCCTCGAAATTTCATAAGGTGAAAGGTAACAGGAAAAGTAACAGATAGAGAAGGATAAGATGGAAGATAACGGTAGAGAAGAATAGAAGGAAAGAGTCTTACCAAATCAAGATGTGAAGAGTTGAGGATAGCGCTCTCGGATAACGTCCTCTCGTTCCCAAGTGGCCTCTCCTGGCGCATGCCTGTTCCAAGACACCAACACTAATGGTATAGCCTTGTTCTTCAGTGTCTTCACACTTCTGTCTAGAATGGCCATCGGCTGTTCCTGATATGATAAATCTGGCTGTAGTTCCAGTTCGGAATGATCCAAAATATGACTATCATCCTTGACATACTTCCTCAACTGAGATACGTGGAAAACATTGTGCACTCCGTCCAAAGATGGAGGTAAGGCCCATCTGTAAGACACATCTCCCACTCGCTCCAAAATCTCGAATGGGCCGATATATCTCGGACTCAGCTTTCCACGAAGACCGAACCGGATTACTCCCTTGGTAGGTGATATCTTCAAGAACACATGATCTCCTGCCTGGAACTCCAATGGCCTTCTCTGCGAATTTGCCCAACTCTTCTGCCGACTCTGAGCTGCCCTGAGGTGATCTCTGATGACTCTGACTTTCTCTGTTGACTGAATCAGGATCTCTGGCCCCAATAGTCTCCTCTCACCGACTTCATCCCAACAAATCGGTGATCTGCACTTTCTTCCATACAGTGCCTCAAAAGGTGCCATCTTGATACTTGCCTGATAACTGTTGTTATAAGAAAACTCAGCCAAGTGAAGATGATCTTCCCAAGATCCCTTAAACTCAATCATGCAGGCCCTTAGCATATCTTCAAGGATCTGGATAGTCCTTTCAGATTGTCCGTCTGTCTGAGGATGATATGATGTACTGAATTTCAGACGAGTTCCCAAACTTTCTTGGAGACTTTCCCAGAAATGAGATCTAAATCTGGTGTCTCTGTCTGAAACAATACTGACAGGAACTCCATGTAGACGAACTATCTCCTTCATGTACTTGTCTGCCAGAACCTCTGTTGACTGACCCACCCTGAATGGTATGAAGTGGGCTGACTTGGTGAGGCGATCAATGATTACCCACACAGCATTATTACCTTTAGGACTGCGAGGTAATGCCGTGACAAAGTCCATGGTGATGTGCTCCCACTTCCATTCGGGTATCGGCAAAGGTTGAAGAAGTCCAGCTGATCTCTGATGCTCTATCTTTATCTGCTGGCACACCAAGCACTTGGCTACAAACTGAGCTATCTCCCTCTTCATAGCATTCCACCAAAACTGCTTCTTGATGTCCTGATACATCTTGTTTCCCCCCGGGTGTATGGAATATGCTGAACTGTGAGCTTCTGCTAGGATCTTCTGTCGAACTTCTCCTTGGGGAACACAAAGTCTGCCTCCAAAATATAATGCACCATCTGGATGAATACAGATATCAGTCCTCAATCCAGCCTCTACCTGAGCTCGGAATTTCTGCAATCTGGGATCTTCCTTTGAGCTTCCTTGATCTCATTTATCAATGTTGACTGAACCTGCAAAGTCATGAACTGTCCTGCCTTCTCAGTCCTTCGAACTAACATCAAGTCCAATCTGATAAAGTCCTGAATCAACTCCTTCTGCTGAGTAAGCTGGACAAGCACTCTATTCTCTGGCATCCTACTCAGCGCATCTGGAACTGTATTGACCTTGCCTGGATGATATTGCAAGTCAATATCATAGTCCGCCATCAGTTCCAGCCATCTCCTCTGCCTCATATTCAACTCTTTCTGTGAGAAGATATACTTGAGACTCTTATGATCTGTATATATCAACACTTTATCTCCCAGAAGATAATGCCTCCAAATCTTCAAGGCAAAGATAACAGCTGCTAGCTCCAAGTCATGAGTTGGGTAATTCCGCTCATGAGTCTTCAGTTGCCTAGATGCATATGCTATGACATGATCATGTTGCATAAGTACACATCCCAGGCCTTTTCCTGATGCATCACTGAATATGACCATCCCTCCTCTCCCTGAGGGAGTCTTCAAGATTGGAGCTGAAATGAGCCTCTGCTTCAATTGCTCAAATGCTGCGGTACACTCCTCTGTCCAAATGTACCTTTCCCCTTTCCGGGTGAGCTTGGTCAACGGAGCTGCAATCCTAGAGAAATCTTGGACAAAGCGTCTGTAATATCCAGCTAGCCCAAGAAAACTCTTAATCTCAGTCACCGTCCTGGGAATAGGCCAATCCTTCACTGCCTGGACTTTGCTGGGGTAGACTGAAATTCCTTCTGCTGAAACCATGTGTCCAAGGAAGGCTATATTGTCCAACCAAAAGTCACACTTGCTCCTCTTAGCATGAAGCTGCTCCTGCTGGAGAGTCTGCAACACAATCCTCAAGTGTTCTGCATGCTCCCTGTTATTCTTTGAATAGATCAAAATGTCATCTATGAAAACAACAACGAACTGATCCAGATAGGGCGAGAACACTCGGTTCATCAAATCCATGAAAACTGCAGGGGCATTGGTGACTCCGAAAGGCATAACTAGAAACCCATAGTGGCCATAACGGGTCCTGAATGCCGTCTTCGGGATATCCTCCTTCTTCACCCTCAGCTGATGGTAACCTGACTGTAAATCTAATTTAGAGAATACACGGGCTCCATGAAGCTGATCAAACAGATCATCAATCCTTGGTAAGGGATACTTGTTCTTGATGGTAACTTTGTTCAATTCTCTATAATCAATACAAAGTCTCTTACCACCATCTTTCTTGTTCGTCAATAGTACTGGAGCTCCCCATGGTGAAGTACTTGGTCTAATCAATCCTTTGTCTGAGTATTCCTGCAGTTGCTTCTTCAAAATCTCTAACTCCGTCGGTGCCATCCTGTACGGAGCCTTGGATATAGGAGCTGCTCCTGGAACTGTGTCAATGGAGAACTCGATCACCCTGTCAGGTGGCAGTCCTGAGATCTCAGCAAACACTCCTGGGAATTCATCCCACACCGGTACCTTCTGCTTCTGAACCTCCGAAGTAGTCATCCGAGTCTTTCCCTTGGTAGACTTCACTTCTCCACTAAATTGGAGCTCCGGTTGATGAGGGTTCTGAAATTAATCTTCTTCTCCCTACAATCAATAACTGCATGGTACTGACTGAGCCAGGTCATGCCTAAGATTACGTCGTACCCTTTGGTGTCTAGTACGAGCATATCTATGGCCAAGGTCTTATCACAAAGTTCTACTGGACAATCAGTACAACTCTAGAAGATACGACTACTCCATTCCCTGTACTAATCTCCCATTTGTGGTCTAAAGATCTAACAGGTATAGAATGCAAAGCCACAAAATGGTCTGAGATATAACAATGGGATGCACCTGAATCGAAGAGAGCGAGAACAGGTTTCGAATGAACTCTGATGTTACCTGTTACCACTTCCTCTGAAGCCTCAGCCTCTTCTGTAGTCAGATTGTAAGCCTGACCTCTACCACGCCCTGCTGCAGTCCTAGCTCCTCTCTGGACTGGGCGAACAACATGCTGTGGAGGAAGGGGAAGAGCTCTCCTCATCACTGGTCCCTGATTCCTCTGTCCAAGCGGCCCTGGAAGTGCCCTCTGTCCATTGGGTCCCTGAAGTGCTGGCAAGGTCTGATTGGCTATCCCCATTCTCCTGTGTGGACAAGCTTCAATGGAATGATCTCGAGATCCACACACCAAACACCATCCATTTGCCCTACGGCAATTCTGCTGAGAATGCCCTGGTTTCTGGCAAAAGTTGCAGATAGGACCTGGTCGAACCATCTGGTAAGGAACTGGTCTGAATGGTTGCCTGGCCTGAACCTTCGCTGCTCTGTATGGGCCTCCTCTTCCCATTGGTACACACGGCCTCTTCATGGCCTGGTTCCTCATCTGGTTGGCTTGCTTCTTCTCTAACCCACGCTCCACCTCTCGAGCTATGGTGAGAACTTCTGAATAAGTCTTCAGCTGCTGGGGCATCAAGAAGACCTGTATGTCCATATGCAGGCCCTGCTGGAATCTGCTTGCCCGCTTCTCCTCATCCGTCACCATGTACGGAGCAAAGCGGCTGAGTCTGAGAAACTCCGCGGCGTACTCGTCCACGGACTTATTCCACTGCTGGAGTCTGATAAATTGCTCTTCCATATCTTTCTGAGCAGTAACAGGGAAGAATCTGCTGTAGAAACTCTTGGAGAACGTGTCCCAGGTGACAGGCTTCTCCAATCTGGCCTCTTCAGCGAGCCACCAAGTTCTGGCTACATCTTTCAACTGAATCTTGGCGACCTCAACTTGGTTCTCCTTTGGTACCCTGGCTGCATTCAGCAGATCTGTGGTATCTGTCAACCATTGTTCAGCATCCAAGGGCTTCTCTTCTCCCGTGAATATAGCTAGCTGCAACCTTCTGAAATCTGAAATGTTCCCCGGCCTCTGTTCTTTTGGAGCTGTCAACTCTTGCCGGAGAAGCTCCGTCTGCTGCTGCTGGTTCTCCATCATGGTCTGAATGACCCTCAGAATGTCCACATTCTCTCCCGTGGGTCCATTCGACGCTTGCCTGGAGTGGTTTCTACCCGTTCTTCTCTCCATACCGAGTTGGGAAAAGATAACTGGAATTTGGAAACAAATGGAAGGAGTTTAGGATACAAGGGAATGAATCAAGGAAGGAATCAAGAAGGACTTAATAACTTTGTATATTATAGTTGGCATTAGCAAATTTCAGTAATTTGCTGCTTGATTGTACTTTAGGTTTGAGAGCCTAAGCTCTGATACCAACCTGTAACGCCCCGATTCCACGGATACGGGGACGTCACTGCGACGTATATACGTAGGTCAGAAAATGCCCTCACGTATATACGCTAAGCATAAAAGTACAACAAGGATCAGAGCACACGACAAAGCGTGGTATCATATATATATATGCCAACACAAGAAGTACACATACAAAGTTATCACAGGATATTATAAAGTATTACACACTACATGTGTATTACATCATAACCAAGTCCAAAAGAAATATATACAAATATGTATACAAAAGCTCACAAGTAGAAAGAAGATCTCGTGAGTCAAAAGGTAAGTCTGGCACGAGGGGACTGGAACTAGTCCGCCTGCTCACTAAGGTAAGCTTGGTCCTCTGTGGATGGCTCCACTTCGTTCCAAGCTTCGGAATCAGAATGTGCAAATCCAAGGAGTCAAGACATATAACAATAAACAAACTATAGCCAAGTGGCTAAGGGACATGAATAAAGAAGGATGAAACAGTTATAAGGAATATCAACTAACAAGTATGAAAAGCATGAAGAAATAAAATCCTAATACAATGAATCTACAGTTAACGTCTTATTATTATTACTTGTCTTACTGTGATATCTAACTATGTGACCCAGCGTCCCAGAGCACATAGATCCATATCCTAGTAAAGCAAGGTTGTTATTGGAAACAACGGTTGTATCGACGAACTATGTTTACAGTGGGTCCCGTGCATGCCCGGGTCCACGGTCCAGGGTGTTCCGTTGCTTGATGACGGAACCAGCCGCAAGGCCTATCAGGAGGGACTTATGTATGCCCTTTGTCATGACTGTATCAGGAAGAGGGAGCAAGCACTCCCCTCGGTCCCCTGGAGGCCCTCAGGTCAGACCGGAAATATAATTGTACAATATACCTAATGCCACTGTAAACACGAACACATATCGATATCCGCTTGTTTCCCCCGACCCATGTGTAAGTTGGTCCATTTTATACAAAAGTCAAGTGCATCATGCTTGGTTTAAGAGATAGCATGATAAGGGTTGATATTCACAATTTAACAAGTTATAAAGCAAGAATATGTAATAACAAGTCATGGTGTAACAAGTGGTGAGATCCATCAAGTAACATGTCATGAGGTAGCAGTCATGAAGCACAAGTAACAATAATACATAGCACATGAACCAATGATAAGATCCGAATTCAAGAAAGAAATCAACTAAAACAGATTGCCAGAATTAGTCGACTAATTGGAAGGAGTAGTCGACTAATAACCAGGGTAAGTCGACTAACAGTCTGGACTAGTCGACTAATACTGGGTTCCAGAGAGTTGGTTTTCAGTTCCAGGAGAAGTTAGTCGACTAGGGTTGAAAGGGTAGTCGACTAATAGATACGTAAGTCGACTAACAGGGATTTGTAGTCGACTAATACTGTACAACAGAGAGTCGGGTATCCGTTTCAGGAAAAACTAGTCGACTAATTGGAAATGGTTAGTCGACTAGGGGTCTCAAGTCGACTAATAATTTGGTCTAGTCGACTAAAACTGTGAAAATCAGAAAAGGTTAAATTTCAACTAAGGTGGGTTAGTCGACTGGTCCCTAGGTTAAGTCGACTAATCGTGGGAAAAACAGTAACAGAACAGATTTTCTGGTGGTTGTTCTTGATGGTCTAAAAATGGGATTTTTATGGCACAAGTGTACATTATTTGTCAACACATGTATACAAAGGGGTTTACAAGTCTTGGTGAGTAAATATACTCACTTCGAACGGTTATGCGAAGCTTATACGAGTTCGAACGGATCGTTGTCGACGGCTATCACCAACTCGATCCTTGGCGATACTTCCGACGAAGAGAGAGATGCGATCCAAATCCAAGGTAGTGATGGTTGCTTGAGATGGAGATGAAAACCTAGGTGAGCTTTGGAGTTAGGGTTTGAGATGGAGAAGGAAATGGTGAAGGCTATTTTCTTGGTGAAGTGAAAAAGAGTAAAAGAATGTAAAGGAAAACTTATATAGGATTTGATTTTTGTAAAGGAGATGTAAATAATGTAAATGTGAGGGGGTTTATTGCAAAATAGGAGAGGGGATGGGTGTCCTCTTCTTGGCCACTTGGCCGGCCATGGGAGAGAGAGAGAAAGAGGGCATTAATGAGGAAGGGTGTGGAATTTGTTTGATATTTTGGGAAGATATTTGGGAGAAGATATTTTGGGAATTTGGTGGAAGGAAAAAAGGAAAGAAAAAAATAGAGAAAAGGAAAAAGGAAAAGAATTTGATAAATGAAGATATTTTCTTAATCTCCAAAAATGAAAATATCGGAAACACAGGTTCCTGGGTTTAAGTCTAAGATACGGAAAACATTTCGGAAAATACCGAAATCGTCCGAATTTCAAGTATCTCGGAACGACTCGAAAATTTCACCAAAAATCAATAATAATATATGAAGACTAATAGTGAAATCCTTTTTAAGAAATACTTTATAGTTTTAAAACTAAAAATCCCGGAATCAGTTATCTACCAACTCCGTTAGAATTTTCATAAATTCATAAAATTCTCAGAAAAAGTATTTAGATAGAAAACAGGATTCTAAGAAATAAAGCCTAAAGGACTTTCTAGAAATTCCTAACTGTTTGGAAAATAAAAATTCGGGAATCGATCAGTGACACTGGTCGACACCGGTTTTGAAGAAATTCATTTTAATTCAGGAAAAATCCAGAAAATCATATAAAATCAAATATATTGAAAATGATATTTAAAATTAAAATCGGTCAATTACGGGAAGTAAATCGAAAAATACGATCGAAAAGCTGAATACGCAACTAAGTACGTATTCTGGAAACGGGGTATTACAATCCATCCACCTTACAAAAATTTCGTCCTCGAAATTTCATAAGGTGAAGGTAACAGGAAAAGTAACAGATAGAGAAGGATAAGATGGAAGATAACGGTAGAGAAGAATAGAAGGAAAGAGTCTTACCAAATCAAGATGTGAAGAGTTGAGGATAGCGCTCTCGGATAACGTCCTCTCGTTCCCAAGTGGCCTCTCCTGGCGCATGCCTGTTCCAAGACACCAACACTAATGGTATAACCTTGTTCTTCAGTGTCTTCACACTTCTGTCTAGAATGGCCATCGGCTGTTCCTGATATGATAAATCTGGCTGTAGTTCCAGTTCGGAATGATCCAAAATATGACTATCATCCTTGACATACTTCCTCAACTGAGATACGTGGAAAACATTGTGCACTCCGTCCAAAGATGGAGGTAAGGCCAATCTGTAAGACACATCTCCCACTCGCTCCAAAATCTCGAATGGGCCGATATATCTCGGACTCAGCTTTCCACGAAGACCGAACCGGATTACTCCCTTGGTAGGTGATATCTTCAAGAACACATGATCTCCTGCCTGGAACTCCAATGGCCTTCTCTGCGAATCTGCCCAACTCTTCTGCCGACTCTGAGCTGCCCTGAGGTGATCTCTGATGACTCTGACTTTCTCTGTTGACTGAATCAGGATCTCTGGCCCTAATAGTCTCCTCTCACCGACTTCATCCCAACAAATCGGTGATCTGCACTTTCTTCCATACAGTGCCTCAAAAGGTGCCATCTTGATACTTGCCTGATAACTGTTGTTATAAGAAAACTCAGCAAGTGAAGATGATCTTCCCAAGATCCCTTAAACTCAATCATGCAGGCCCTTAGCATATCTTCAAGGATCTGGATAGTCCTTTCAGATTGTCCGTCTGTCTGAGGATGATATGATGTACTGAATTTCAGACGAGTTCCCAAACTTTCTTGGAGACTTTCCCAGAAATGAGATCTAAATCTGGTGTCTCTGTCTGAAACAATACTGACAGGAACTCCATGTAGACGAACTATCTCCTTCATGTACTTGTCTGCCAGAACCTCTGTTGACTGACCCACCCTGAATGGTATGAAGTGGGCTGACTTGGTGAGGCGATCAATGATTACCCACACAGCATTATTACCTTTAGGACTGCGAGGTAATGCCGTGACAAAGTCCATGGTGATGTGCTCCCACTTCCATTCGGGTATCGGCAAAGGTTGAAGAAGTCCAGCTGATCTCTGATGCTCTATCTTTATCTGCTGGCACACCAAGCACTTGGCTACAAACTGAGCTATCTCCCTCTTCATAGCATTCCACCAAAACTGCTTCTTGATGTCCTGATACATCTTGTTTCCCCCCGGGTGTATGGAATATGCTGAACTGTGAGCTTCTGCTAGGATCTTCTGTCGAACTTCTCCTTGTGGAACACCAAGTCTGCCTCCAAAATATAATGCACCATCTGGATGAATACAGATATCAGTCCTCAATCCAGCCTCTACCTGAGCTCGGAATTTCTGCAATCTGGGATCTTCCTTTTGAGCTTCCTTGATCTCATTTATCAATGTTGACTGAACCTGCAAAGTTATGAACTGTCCTGCCTTCTCAGTCCTTCGAACTAACATCAAGTCCAATCTGATAAAGTCCTGAATCAACTCCTTCTGCTGAGTAAGCTGGACAAGCACTCTATTCTCTGGCATCCTGCTCAGTGCATCTGGAACTGTATTGACCTTGCCTGGATGATATTGCAAGTCAATATCATAGTCCGCCATCAGTTCCAGCCATCTCCTCTGCCTCATATTCAACTCTTTCTGTGAGAAGATATACTTGAGACTCTTATGATCTGTATATATCAACACTTTATCTCCCAGAAGATAATGCCTCCAAATCTTCAAGGCAAAGATAACAGCTGCTAGCTCCAAGTCATGAGTTGGGTAATTCCGCTCATGAGTCTTCAGTTGCCTAGATGCATATGCTATGACATGATCATGTTGCATAAGTACACATCCCAGGCCTTTTCCTGATGCATCACTGAATATGACCATCCCTCCTCTCCCTGAGGGAGTCTTCAAGATTGGAGCTGAAATGAGCCTCTGCTTCAATTGCTCAAATGCTGCGGTACACTCCTCTGTCCAAATGTACCTTTCCCCTTTCCGGGTGAGCTTGGTCAACGGAGCTGCAATCCTAGAGAAATCTTGGACAAAGCGTCTGTAATATCCGGCTAGCCCAAGAAAACTCTTAATCTCAGTCACCGTCCTGGGAATAGGCCAATCCTTCACTGCCTGGACTTTGCTGGGGTCGACTGAAATTCCTTCTGCTGAAACCATGTGTCCAAGGAAGGCTATATTGTCCAACCAAAAGTCACACTTGCTCCTCTTAGCATGAAGCTGCTCCTGCTGGAGAGTCTGCAACACAATCCTCAAGTGTTCTGCATGCTCCCTGTTGTTCTTTGAATAGATCAAAATGTCATCTATGAAAACAACAACGAACTGATCCAGATAGGGCGAGAACACTCGGTTCATCAAATCCATGAAAACTGCAGGGGCATTGGTGACTCCGAAAGGCATAACTAGAAACTCATAGTGGCCATAACGGGTCCTGAATGCCGTCTTCGGGATATCCTCCTTCTTCACCCTCAGCTGATGGTAACCTGACTGTAAATCTAATTTAGAGAATACACGGGCTCCATGAAGCTGATCAAACAGATCATCAATCCTTGGTAAGGGATACTTGTTCTTGATGGTAACTTTGTTCAATTCTCTATAATCAATACAAAGTCTCTTACCACCATCTTTCTTGTTCGCCAATAGTACTGGAGCTCCCCATGGTGAAGTACTTGGTCTAATCAATCCTTTGTCTGAGTATTCCTGCAGTTGCTTCTTCAAAATCTCTAACTCCGTCGGTGCCATCCTGTACGGAGCCTTGGATATAGGAGCTGCTCCTGGAACTGTGTCAATGGAGAACTCGATCACCCTGTCAGGTGGCAGTCCTGAGATCTCAGCAAACACTCCTGGGAATTCATCCCACACCGGTACCTTCTGCTTCTGAACCTCCGAAGTAGTCATCCGAGTCTTTCCCTTGGTAGACTTCACTTCTCCACTAAATTGGAACTCCGGTTGATGAGGGGTTCTGAAATTAATCTTCTTCTCCCTACAATCAATAACTGCATGGTACTGACTGAGCCAGGTCATGCCTAAGATTACGTCGTACCCTTTGGTGTCTAGTACGAGCATATCTATGGCCAAGGTCTTATCACAAAGTTCTACTGGACAATCAGTACAAACTCTAGAAGATACGACTACTCCATTCCCTGTACTAATCTCCCATTTGTGGTCTAAAGATCTAACAGGTATAGAATGCAAAGCCACAAAATGGTCTGAGATATAACAATGGGATGCACCTGAATCGAAGAGAGCGAGAACAGGTTTCGAATGAACTCTGATGTTACCTGTTACCACTTCCTCTGAAGCCTCAGCCTCTTCTGTAGTCAGATTGTAAGCCTGACCTCTACCACGCCCTGCTGCAGTCCTAGCTCCTCTCTGGACTGGGCGAACAACATGCTGTGGAGGAAGGGGAAGAGCTCTCCTCATCACTGGTCCCTGATTCCTCTGTCCAAGCGGCCCTGGAAGTGCCCTCTGTCCATTGGGTCCCTGAAGTGCTGGCAAGGTCTGATTGGCTATCCCCATTCTCCTGTGTGGACAAGCTTCAATGGAATGATCTCGAGATCCACACACCAAACACCATCCATTTGCCCTACGGCAATTCTGCTGAGAATGCCCTGGTTTCTGGCAAAAGTTGCAGATAGGACCTGGTCGAACCATCTGGTAAGGAACTGGTCTGAATGGTTGCCTGGCCTGAACCTTCGCTGCTCTGTATGGGCCTCCTCTTCCCATTGGTACACACGGCCTCTTCATGGCCTGGTTCCTCATCTGGTTGGCTTGCTTCTTCTCTACCCACGCTCCACCTCTCGAGCTATGGTGAGAACTGAATTGGTAGTCAAAAGTGCATTTTTATCATCATATTTACCATCACATTTTCATATTTATTCATTTAATTCTGCACATTTATTAATAATTTGTAATTTATTGTGTGCAGACCTCGAATTATTATGTTTATAATAAATAAAGCCTAATGAAGCCCAAAAGCCCAT